>APFE030259924.1:129167-141384 GCA_000404065.3 Pinus taeda
AAATAAAACCTATTCTTGAAAATGGGCGAATGGATTCACTTAAATAAAACCTATTCTTGAAAATGGGCGAATGGAAGGTTGTAACTCCTAATTTCAAGGGTTAAATTTACCCTTTTTACCCTCTCCCTTAAGATAAGGTGGGCTATTTGAGGTGATTTGTGAAAATGTACTATGATACAAAATATTCGCCCACTAAAAATTTAAAACCGCTTAATTTTGCCAAAGGGCGAACATTCGCCCCTAAAATTATCCTTGTATGTTTCCCATTCACAGATACCACCAGTCACAATGAAAAAACATGGTCATTGCCTGGCTTTCTGTAGCTTCCTTGGTGCTTCATATTGCCCTAAGTTGGCTTTTTATCGTTAAAATGGAAATGGGACTTGTGGGAGCAGCGATTACATTGGATTTAGCATGTTGGGTGCCTAAAATTGGCCAATTTATTTATGTTACCTATGGAGGTTGCCCCCATATGTGGATCGGGGTCACGAGAAATGCATTCAGAGACTTGTGGCCTTTTCTCAAGCTCTTTGTCGCATCAGGTGTGATGTTATGGTTAGTTGAACACAACTCACTCTTGAAAGGATTCCTATTTGGTTGATTCTAAATTTAGCACAAAAGGAGATGAAATTATTTCTCCTCTCTTCAGTGTAGAGAATTGGTATTACAGAGTGTTGGTACTCTTGATAGGGAAACTACTAGATCCTCAAGTTGCAGTGGATTCCTTTTCTATCTGGTAAACCTACTTCTATGTTTCTTATTACAGTGATGCATGGTAATTAAATTCACATTCTAATATTTTGAGGCTTGAACTTTGTTCCTTTCAACGTGAACATTAATCGTTGGGAGAGGATGATACCCCTTGGATTCTTTGTTGCAGTTGGGTATGTTCAGTGTTGTATCATTTTCGATAGCACCTAATGTTCTTTTTTCTATGAATGTGCATGGGTTTCATTTGGTCTATTATAATATTTTTTGTTTGAGTCTTAGTTGTAATTTGAGCCTGATTATCGTAGAGTGAGGATTGTTAATGAGCTAAGAGCTGGAAATGGAAGGAGGTGTTGTGTTTTGGGTTCTCATAGTAGCATTCCACCAGGATTTTGCTCTGTTGTTCACAAGCAGTTCAGTGATCACAAACGCGGTTTCTAGAATGGCTATTTCACTGGGGTTTATGATTCTCTTCAATAGTGTTCAGCGAATACTTTCAGGAAATGCACTTTCTTTTCTCATCTACTCAATTTTGGAAATGGGAATATGCAGTGCTTGAGCCGTACCAAAAATAAGAGAGAGATAGATTACTCTGTTCACACATATAGTTAACAACATTCACTCTACAAAAAAAGGCTCTTCGAAAATTATCCCTTCAAATTCTAATCAGAAAAATGAAATTTAATATAACAACTCTGGAGAGTCTCCAATTCTAACAGTTTAAAGGTCAAAATTTGAAAGTGATCACTAAAGCATTGAACGCAAGTGCCATCATGGTTTCTATTGTTGATGTAGTTTCATCTTGTGTTTTAATGCCAGTTTTGTATGGGTAGTGCCCTAGAAAATCTGTGCAGCCAAGCTTATGGAGCTAAGCAATACCACATGCTAGGAGTGTATATGCAACGCTCATGGATTGTGCTCTTTCTTGTTGCAATCCTCCTACCACCAATTTATATCTTTTCCACCCCCATTCTCAAGTTGATGGGTTAGCTAGATGATTTCACAAAACTATCTGGATTAGTGTTAATCTGGGTTATTCCTCGACACTTTTCATTTGTATTTGTTTCCCATTCACAGATATCACCAATGACAATTAACAAACATGGTCATTGCCTGGGTTTTTGTAGCTTCTTTGGTGCTTCATATTGCCCTAAGCTGAATTTTTATCGTTAAATTGGAAATGGGACTTGTGGGAGCAACGATTACACTAGCTTTAGTGTGGTGGGTACCTGCAATTGGCTAGTTTCTTTATGTTACCTATGGAGGTTTCCCCCATACGTGGATTGGGCTATCGATAAATGCATTTAGAGACTTCTGGCCTTTTCTCAAGCTCCCTATCGCATTAGGGATGATGCTATGGTTAGTTGAACACAACTCACTCTTGAAAGGATTCCTGTTTGGTTGATTTTAATTTTAGCACAAAAGGAGATGACATTATTTCTCCTCTCTTAAGTTTAGAGAATTGGTATCACAGAGTGTTGGTCCTCCTGACAAGGAAACTACCAGATCCTCAAGTTGTAGTGAATTCCTTTTCTATCTGGTAATACCTACTTCTATGTTTCCTATTACAATGATGCATGGTAATTAATTCACATCCTAATATTTTGATATTTGAACTTCGTTCCTTTCAGCGTGAACATTAATGGTTGGGAGATGATGATACCCCTTGGATTCTTTGTTGCAGTTGGGTATGCTCAGTGTTGTAGTATTTTGGATAACACCTAATGTTCTTTTTTTTTAAGAATGTGCATGGGTTTCATTTGGTATGTTATGATATTCTCTGTTTGAGACTTAGTTGTAATTGGAGCCTGATTATTGCAGAGTGAGGATTGCCAATGAGCTAGGAGCTGGAAATGGAAGGAGGTGTTGTGTTTTGGGTTCTCATAGTGGTGTTCCGCCAGGATTTTGCTATGTTGTTCACATGCAGTTCAATCATTAGAGACGCGGTTTCTAGAATGGTTATTTCTCTAGCGTTTATGATTCTCTTCAATAGTGTTCAGCGAATACTTTTAGGAAATGCACTTGATTTTCTCGTCTACTTGATTTTGGAAATGGGAATATGCAATTCTTTAGCCGTGCCAAAAATAAAAGAGAGATAGATTACATTGTTCACACATATAGTTAACAAGATTCGCTCTACAGAAAAAGGCTCTTCGAAAATTATCTCTTCAAATTCTAATCAAAAAAGGAAATTTAATATAATGACTTTGCACTGGATCCAATTCTAACAGTTTGAAGGTCAAAATTTGAAAGTGATCACTATAACATTGAACACAAGTAAATCATCCACGCCATCATGCCTGCTATCACTGATGTAGTTTCATCTTGTGTTTTAATCCCAGTTTTGTATGGGTAGTGCCCTAGAAACCTTGTGTGGCCAAGCATATGGAGCTAAGCAATGCCACATGCTCAGAGTGTATATGCAATGCTCTTGGATTGTGCTCTTTCTTGTTGCAGTTCTCCTCCTACCCCCATCAACTTTGCCACTCCCATTCTCAAGTTGATGGGTCAGTGAGATGATTTCGCAGTACTATCCGGATTAGTGTCAATCTGGTTCATTCCTAGGCACTTTTCATTTGTATCTATGTTTCCCATTCATAGATACCACCAATGACAGTTGACAAACATGGTCATCGCTTGGGTTTCTGGAGCTTCCTCGGTGCTTCATATTGCACTACGCTGGATTTTTATCGTTAAATTGGAAATGGGACTTGTGGGAGCAGTGATTACATTGGCTTTAGCATGGTGGGTACCTGCAATTGGCCAGTTTCTTTATGTTACCTATGGAGGTTTCCCCCATATGTGGATCGCACTGTTGAGAAATGCATTCAGAGTCTTGTGGCCTTTTCTCAAGCTCTCTGTCGCATCAGGTGTGACGCTATGGTTAGTTGAACACTATTGACTCTTGAAAGGATTTCTATTTGGTTGATTCTAATTTCAGCACAAAAGGCGTTGACATTATTTCTCATCCCTTCAATTTATAGAATTGGTATTAAAGAGTGCGGGTCCTCTTGACAAGGAAATGACCAAATCCTCAAGTTGCAGTGGATTCCCTTCCTATGTGGTAAACCCTGCTTCTCTGTTTCTTATTATAATGATGCATGGTAATTAAATTCACATTCTAATATTTTGAGACTTCAACTTCGTTCTTTTAGCATGAACATTAATGGTTGGGAGATGATGATACCCCTTAGATTCTTTGTTGCAGTGGGGTATGTTCAGTGTTCTAGTATTTTGGATAACACCTAATGTTATTTTCTCTAAAAATGTGCATGGGTTTCATTTGGTCTGTTATAATTATGTTTGAGACTTAGTTGTAATTTGAACATGATTATCATTGAGTGAGGATTGCCAATGATCTAGGAGCTGGAAATCACAGGTGACATAAATTTGCAACAATTGTTTCTGGAAGTACTTCAAGTGCAATAGGTGGTGTGTTTTGGGTTCTCATAGTGGTGTTCCACCAAGATTTTTCTTAGTTGTTCACAAGCAATGCAATCATCAGAGAGAGTTTCTAGAATGGCTATTTCGCTGGTGTTTATGATTCTCTTCAACAGTGTTAAACTAGTGTTTTCAGGAAATGCACTTGTTTTTCTCGTCTACTCGACTTTGCCAATCTTTCATAGTAGATTTATGTTTTACATTATCTAGGCATTCTGTAACATGAAATGTTGTTATTAGCAGACTATGATGGATGAATGAAAGGAAACATTTTTTGCTTCTACACCATGTGGCTCAAGTGCTTCTTCTTACACTGGCAATTTTTTTAACCAGTGCAGAGATGTTGCATAACAGAGGAATAAGAGTTGTCCACCATACATATTGTGTAAAATAAAAGGTGTTTTCATGTATGTGTTGTTTCCTCTGAGAAGCCGTCGCAAAATACAATCTTAGATGACATAAAAATATGTGTTTTTAATTCTAAGGAAAAAAGATAAGATGGAGTAGGCTTTTCTGAAGCACACTTTTTTGGAACAAGCTTTTTGTTGTCTGCAAGTTTTAAGTTTTATCACAAGCTATGTACATGGATGGGCCCCAAATGAGATACTTCCCTACAATCAATCCAATATAAATCTAGAACATTGAAAGAGATGACGATGACCTCAAGGGAGGTAGGCTTATTCATGCAAATGCGCTTATGTGTCGTTATGATGGCTTAAATGGCAACTACATTAGAAAACCATATGCTCTTATATTTCGTATAATCACTGAAGATGGTCATCATATTGATAGAAGATTAGTTAAGTATATAGCTGATTTTTTTTGTGTTTTCCACATATTGTGATCAAATCTTAGCAGTGAATGCTCATAACTTGAGCTTTATTATGTGTTCTTTGAGTTTCGTTTGAGGATGAATTGTACTGCATTGAAAAATGATATTTTTTGTTTATGTTGTTTCTGCACATTATATTGCAAGGATGATGTGAAGTTTCATGAAGAAACTTGAAATGTAAATTTTGGATAGTGTTTGTGGATTCATTCAATGAATACCACCATTACATTGATACCGCTATATAAATAACATATCTAATGTTATATGGGAACATGGTTTTAAGCACTGCACCAGTGAAGCCATTGCCAATTTGACTCAGTTGGCCTTCTTAACCCTAGGAAGAAGTAGCCTCAGTAGCAAGATAGAAGAAGCCATCATGAGTTGACCTTAAATCTATATGAAAATAATATGTGGCAGAATAGCTAAAGGAACCACTGGTTTGAGAGTTGAACCAAGATTTTTAGTTGATGGCAATTCGATGTTCTCATTCTAATCCCTTCTTTGTCTATATTTTGCAATTTTTGGCTATTTGCGTCAAAGCTTCAGTTAACACTCAATGGCAACTCGACAGAGGCTTTCTAGCATCTATGTCAGTGTTCTCAAGTCTAATCGGTTTATATCTCACAATCACATTACACTAGTTTAAAGGGGTTTGTGCAAATGCAATGCATGGAGTTCAAATTCAACTCATCCAAGTCTTCTTTCACAAGTTGAAAACCTTTAATGGACATGAGTTGGTAAGATTCACCGCAAAACTTTGCATGTACATCAAAACTTTGCATGTACATCCAAGGTATCATAATAGAATAGATGAAAGTTAAGAACATAGAAATTTAGTCAAGCAAATTGCAATAAGCTCTTTGAAAATGACAGCTTAAAGCACTCAATAAAAATATGTTACCAAACTGGGAAAGTAGAACAAATATTATGCACGGTAATTAGCAATGCCAACACTAGTGTACAAGCATGTGTCAATCTCATCAAAAAATTCAAACAAGTGTTTCCCTTTAATTTCATTCAAAAATTTTGATAGTACCTTTATTTTAACATGGAGTGCTTTGAAAACAAATTTAGAGCCAAGGAGCATGAACTAACTAATTAGTATCTTTTTTGAGGGATGTTTCGTGTTAAAACTTTATTACTTAAAACTGAACTCAAGAAGATTTTTATTTGGATAGGAATTTGAATTTCCAAACAAACTTTAATTACTTGTTCATAGGTTGTTGATATCATCAATTAAAAGAGAGAAAAAGAGAATGATACAAATGTTTTCTAGAGTTTGAATTGGGGGAACGATGTGAATGGATCTGAATGAAACCTAAGAGAGCTATATTAATTGCAAGAAATCTTGAATCCCAAATAAAATTGGCACATACAAATAGGGTGTGGATAAATTCCAATCATTCTAGTAGGAAAATACTTTAAACAAGTGTTGCAAGTGAAAATACATATAGATGTTTAACCAAAAGACCAAATCAAGATCTTTTGGTCAATAATTGCTGAGGATAGAGATATTTGCTATCTCTTCAGTGTATTCATTCGCAACTACACTAAATAACCAAAAAGAGAAAACATGATACTATGGATACTCATGTCATGTCAACGATGCAATTCCAAACTCTAATTAAGATCCAAAATTCCACTTATGCCCTTTGGCAGCATCTCATGACAATTTCACTGTCATCGTGGAAGAGTAAAAATTTAATGCTACTCTTTCTTACAATATTGCCTCACAACGTTTCCTTTGCAAAATCTGGTGCAATAGCTAGTCAATATGGCCTATTCTAAAAAATGATTCTCCACCATGATACAAATGTTTTCTAGAGTTTGAATTGGGGGAACGATGTGAATGGATTTGAATGAAACCTAAGAGAGCTATATTAATTGCAAGAAATCTTGAATCCCAAATAAAATTGGCACATACAAATAGGGTGTGGATAAATTCCAATCATTCTAGTAGGAAAATACTTTAAACAAGTGTTGCAAGTGAAAATACATATAGATGTTTAACCAAAAGACCAAATCAAGATCCTCTGGTCAACAATCGCCGAGGATAGAGATATTTGCTATCTCTTCAGTGTATTCATTCGCAACTACACTAAATAACCAAAAAGAGAAAACATGATACTATGGATACTCATGTCATGTCAACGATGCAATTCCAGACTCTAACTAAGATGCAAAATTCCACTTATGCCCTTTGGCAACGTCTCATGACAATTTCACTGTCATCATCGAAGAGTAAAAATTTAATGCTACTCTTTCGTACAATATTGCCTCACAACGTTTCCTTTGCAAAATCTGGTGCAATAGCTAGTCAATATGGCCTATTCTCAAAAATGATTCTCCACCATAACATGTTCTCCAAAACGATCCATTGCGAGTTGAAACAATTCAAGATTGACAAAAAAGTGAATAGACATTTGGATCAAATTTTAAGTTTAAATCTCATTTATTGTAATACACAATATTAAAGTCTAAAATCCATCTCAACCCTTTATGTTGTAATACAACTAAGAATATTCTATCAAACTCAAATCCAAACTATACCCCAATTTTTTTCAAAACAAAATTAAAAATCCCAAAGGCCCATTCAAAAAAAGACCATGCCGATCAACATATTATAGTTCTAATCCATTCGATACAAAGTGACACAGTGTAATTACCAAGGAGAAAGCCACCATCACATAATGCAACGTGTGCCACAACATTCAAAGCATTCCATTTCTATTTTGAAAAATAAAACGCATGGAGAAACCCGCAAGCTCACGATATACTTCTTTTTTCCTCCATCCCTAATTCACTCAATTTCAAGATTTCATGTTTACCTCTATCCTTCCATGTTTTTTACCATAATGCAACATGTCATAGATACATTCTTGAAACTCTAACGCATTGTCCTTAGAGACAATAGAGAATTGAAAGTTTTGGATTATGTGATTTTCAAGGTAGTGTTCTAGAACTCGTTGTTTTCCAATATGGGCAAGTCGTAGTTGAGTAGGAGCCTTTATCATCCATGTTGTTGTGCTTATCAATCTATGGATTACATTTCTATATAAAGGAACACAATCATGTAATCATGATGTGTGTCGTGAGCCTAATTAATAAAAGTCTCTCTAAAACCATTATGCTCTATTGAATTTGTTTGTTTATTTCGATATCATAGTAGAGTGTGGTTACTATGTAGACTCTCACTGCCAAATAGTTTGCAAGTTGTTTTCTTCTCTTATTTAGAGGGTGATTTTTCATGTTTGTTTATTGTAATTTTTTGAGTGATTTGCAAGCGCTGTATTGTGAGGGGTCAAATATGCAACACTCGTTTTTTTTTATGGACATTAGTGTTTTATGTGGACATTGAGTGGTGCTTTAGCCATATAAAATGCCAACCATTTTCAATGACAACCCTATAACAAGAAGGTCGGCAATGGCTAATAAAAACATTGATCGCCACCATTTCTAGTTGCCTCCAAGAGCATAGAATGTCAATATCGAAAGATGAAATCATAAACTAATAAACCAAGAATGTGAAATTTGCGTAGTTCCATCTACGTGATGGTTCCTATCATATTGATTAGTGTCTTAGCAATCAATGTCATACCATTTGCGACATAGCTTCAATTGAAGTGCAATATAAGAAGTTTGTTTCCATGAATATTTCTTTTTTTGTAATGAAAATGTATGTTATGGATTAACAATGAAATTTCCAAAATACAACTTATCTTCATCCATGAACATTGAAAATAACCTTCAAATTGTTGGAAAAGTCCCCTAAAAGCAAAATGGTGGTATGCATTTTATTAAGAAAATAAGCAAGAAAAAAGAACCCATGAGGTGGAGCAATTGATTTCACTCCAGCACATCAATGAAGCAATCTAGTTGAAGTTAGGTGGAGTGATTTATTTCATTGCTACCACCTTTGTTGGTAGAAAGAGTTAAAAATCTATCAAAGAAACCCTAAAGCAACATATCATACCTATCTTAATCCGTATATGGAATTGCGATGGTGTTTTTTGTAATGAAAATGTGTGTTATGGATTAACAATGAAATTTCCAAAATACAACTTATCTTCATTCATGAACATTGAGAATAACCTTCAAATTGTTGGAGAAGTCCCCTAGAAGTAATAGTGGTATGCATTGTATGAAGAAAATAAGCAAGAAAAAAGAACCCGTGAGGTAGAGCGATTGATTTCACCACAGCACATCAATGAAGCAATCTAGTTGAAGTTAGGTGGAGTGATTTATTTCCTTGCTACCACCTTTGTTGGTAGAAAGAGAGATTTGCAAATCTATCAAAGAAACCCTAAAGTAACATATCATACCCATTTTAATCTGTATATAGAATTGCGATGGTGTACAAGTCCAAGATTTTTTACATTAGTAAATTAAACAAAACAGCCAACACTTGCACTAGTAAGAAGGATCTATTTTTCATAACTTTTCACAGAATTGATTCTATTTAAAGGATGATATCAACATTGAATTGTGTGTCGGAGTTTCATATCGCCAATTAGAAATATTTTCCAATTCAAAAAAACCACCGAAAAAAAAAAAAAAATAAGAAATTAATAAAATAATAATAATGTATATAATTTTTTAATATATATTTTTGTTATTACTTTTATCAAAATACCCAACTAAATATTCCCATTTAATTAAAATAAATTAAAATATATTTAAATTACTTTTTTTAGCACCAAAATTTAATACCACTTAAATTAAAACTAAATCAATAAATCAGTCAATTATATTATAGAAATAAATTTTAAAAATTAAAAATAAATAAATAAATAATACAGAATACAAAATTTCATTGTATCAAAACCTCCCAGCATATTGAGAATAATATTTCCCAAAAACAAGTATATGTAGACTTTATGAAAGAGTTGCATGCTGAGAAGAATTTCGAAAATCTTGATCCACTAACGCAAAAAGAAAATACTAGAAATAGGAGAAAAACTAAATTTCTCATCTTTACTCTATTTTTCAAAAGATATGTATCTTTTCGCTGAGACAGTCCTCTTGGACCAAGAATCTACCTCAGTATTTCATTTTTTTGTCCTTGTGCATGTGTTGAAAATATGTATATTGAAAATTTTGATATTGAATAAATTTAAGATCTCCTGAACTTTTGTAACGTAATAACCAATCAAATATTCATTTAGATTCAACACAAACTTGCAAAATAAACACCTTTTAAAACTTTTGTAACCTAATAACCAATCAATTATTTATTTAGAACCTTGTAAAATAACACACCTTGTGTAAGAATTTTGTAGGAGTAATGCATTACATAGGAACAAGCGTCCAACAAACCTTTAACGAGGAAAAATGCATTCCATACACACATCTTTATAGAAAGGGACATGCAAACGATGTCGACACTAGCTCGATGGGAGGCTGTCTTCACAGTTGACAATTCTGTCAATAATTCTATAACCTCGTATTGGCTAATTTCATTTAGCTGCAATTCCATGATTTCAAGAGTGGAACAGCCCTCAAGGAAGCTACGCAACACAGCTATTTCATCCCCGTAATATAACAGTATCTCAACTTTTATTATCCGAACGTGGGCCAGTGGAGAGCTTAGAGAGATAGTATCGGATCTCTAACTATCTCCTGCATTTTAAATAAAAACAAAAAACAAAAACAACCGAACCAAGTCATGTCAATACCCTAGATACAATTTTGGAAGAAAAAAAATACACTAGTGCAACAGGCATAAACAATGATATTTAACCATATAAAGATGCAATCCAGATAAACTAAAATGGCTCAATCTATCATGGAGATTCTCTCACCATAACAAAGTAGTCATTCACGTCCAACCGCTCAAGATTAGGAAGCGTATCGAGCAGCCCATGAATGAGCTCGAACATCTCGCTTCCGCCTAGAACAAACCAGTCAGGTAAGGAGAGCTCCTTCAATGCTTTGAAAGCTCCCACGAACTCAAGAAATCTCTCGGCCAAGAAATTGTATGTCTCCTCCCCCAGACCGTCTTCCTCGTAATTCCAATCCAATTTAAGAACAGTAAAATTGCTTCCGCTCTGCATTTTAAGATATCGGAATGCACACGAAAAATCCTGAAACGGCACCCCATTTACTCTTAAATCCCGTATCTCGCCTGCTTCAAGAGTTATAAGCTTTGGACAGTTAACTATTAAAACCTCTACCTCTACCTCATTCCTGGTACGTATAACTAAATATGTGAGGTTGGCAGCAGATATGATAGGTTTTTGTAAACCAACTGATCCATATATCTCAAGTCTCTCAAGAAATGGGCAATGAGAAAAGCAGCAAAAGGATTCATCTGTGAATTCGATGTTCCAAAAAAAAGCTAGTCACAAGATGGTTGAATCCCGGAAAACGTGCTGGAATACGTGTGAGAATGCAATTGAACAGTTTTATGTCAGTAAGGTGAGTGCAGGAGAAAAGCGCTGGGGGCACTTCTTCCATTTCGTGGGAAGTGCAAAGGGTGAGATGTTTGACATTCCTGCAGGCAGCATACCACACCCATTTCCGTACGCTTTCATGGCTGAAGTGCCAATTCTTGTCCATGCTAGACAGCCATTGCCTGTCCACGGCTAAACTTCTAGAGCTCCGTCTGCAAATGTAGTTGCACAAATGAAGGGCTTCTAAATCTGTCGAATGCAAGACCAGAAGGTTGGAGATTACGTTCTCCACCATTGCAATTGAAGATGCATTTGGAGATCTGTTCAAATAGCCCAAAATGAGATAGGAGGTGAGAGTGAGATGAGGTATTTGGGTGTAGAGGAGTCTCCACCTCTTTGACAGAATGGAGCATCTGACTGCAATTTTAATTGGAATTTTAGAAAGGATGAGGCCAAGCAATGGATCCGGAAGTGGAGAAAATATATCTGTAGCAGAGGTGATGATGGTAAGGAAAATGAATGAAGCGAAATGGGAGAAATGGTAAGGAAAATGAATGAAGCAATAACAAGGAGAGGGAATAAATCAAATTCTCACAGGAATGATGGTGTTTAAAGACGCAGAAACGTACTGCTTGTAAATGTGTTAGAAAACCTGTACAGATGAATCTAGCTAGTAAAGGTTGAACACAGCTTTGCAGAGCAAAAACATTAAAAGAAAATTGAAAGAAGAAAAGAATGATTCATTAGAAAATATGTTACAATGCTCATTATATAGCATTACTGGGTGAAGATCCCAAGGTAATGAACTATAGTGGGTGAAGATCCCAAGGTAAAGAACTATAGT
>APFE030259924.1:145161-195307 GCA_000404065.3 Pinus taeda
AGCATGGGATTGCATGCAAGATTCATTTTGCATGATTTACTCCTTGATTTGCTCCTTCTTTAACTCCACAACTGACTAGATATCTCCGGAACTTGTTGTAGGTGATGAGTCTTCTCATTGATCACCACTATAGTTCATTACCTTGGGATCTTCACCCACTATAGTTCATTACCTCGGGATCTTCACCTAGTAATGCTATATAATGAGCATTGTAACATATTTTCTAATGAATCATTCTTTTCTTCTTTCAATTTTCTTTTAATGTTTTTGCTCTGCAAAGCTGTGTGTTCAACCTTTACTAGCTAGATTCATCTGTGCAGATTTTCTAACACATTTACTGAACTCCTGACCAGACTAAAGATTCATCACAGCACATCAAACAAGGAGAGCGCTCAACATTTAACGAGCCAGGTGGCATTGTCAAGATCATTTAATAATCAGAGATCCATTCCGACCCTCAATGAATTCATCTGCAAAAGGATGTAGTGAATTTAGAATGGAAAGTTCACTTCAAACCCATTTGTTCCTGATATGAAAATTGTACCAATGCAGTGTAAAACTTTGCGTTATGAATTAGATTCCTTGTACTTAAATTTGCAACATTTGATGGCAATTAAATGTAGCAAATTTAAATGGGTCTGGGATCAATGCGATAACTATGTCAAGAAGGGAAATATCTGCAAAGCATCTCGTCATAGTTTATTATCATGAAAATTTGTTAATTGAAGAGATTTCTATTCTCTGTGGTTAAATCTAACAGTTAGCTATCACAAAAGTCTATAAAACTAATTTATGATATTTCTATTCTCTAAGACTTTTCATTACTGCTGGGATCAATGCGATAACTAAGTCAATTGGGAAATACCTACAACGCATGTCGTCACAGTTTATTATTATGAAGTTAATTTACGATGTCTCTATTCCATGTGGTTAAATGAAATAGTTTGCTATCATTAAAAAAATCCATTAATTTAATGAAGTTATTTCTACTATAGGCGGTTAACTGCAAAATGAATTTAACACCTTGCTCTTAAATATTTGGAAGTTTTTTTTAATATAAAGTTTTTAGTATTTGGAAGTTTTTTAATATAAAATTTTGTGGTGTGCCTTAATAGCTGCAAATTTTATCAACGCTCTTCGAATTCCTCTTTTGGGGAGTTGGTTTATAGTTGAATTATTCTGGGAAATATGATAGGCTCAATTATATGGCTTTTATAATAGTTTAATTAAATTTCAACAAAGTGACATTATTAGGAATCCTCATACTTATACATCATCATATTTTTACATGAACAACGAAAAAAAGAGGAGCATGTCATTTTAGTTCAAGGAGATTCACATGGCAATAACTCCATCACTATCAGCGATTGCAACACTCTAATGTTAGGCTCTTTCCTTTCCCATCTGGCAATGTGATAACAATCGCTGAGGGATAATTTTTCCACTCTTCTCTATAATGGTTCAAGTTTAGCTCGTTGGAGTTTAGACTTGGGCTGTTCCAAAGGCCCCTTCCACTCCACTTATGGTTTTTGTGATGCAATAATGATGCGATAAAAGCCTTCCAAAAAGATTCCATTAAGATGGTTATAAATTTATTAAATTTATAACAAAGTGACTATAAATTTAATAAATTTATAATAAAATATAATTAATATTTTCATAATATCCCAAAATATATTAATGAAAAACAAAATTTATTTTATTTTTATAAAATTGTTCATTTACTATAAATGAATTAAAAAAAAATACAAAATTGCTAACATCTTGTTTTTTCGTGTATTTTTATAAAAATAAATAACATTGAACAATATAATATATAAAATATTTATTATTATAAAATGGAAATTAATCTTAATTTCAATAATAAAACTAAATTAAGAGTTGTAAATGTTGAATTACTAAACACAAGATCATATGTGATATTGCCATATAAACCTCTACTGAATGTAAATGTTGTGCATTGTTTTGTACATGCCGTATGAGTTACATTGACTTGCAACAATATTTGGATTGATGACCATCTAAAAAATATATATTTAAAATTAAAAATTATATTATCAATTTTACAACACCAAAAAATTATAATTTAATATTAAGATAGGAAATTAAACTTGTAAAACTTCATATGGACTTCGTTCTGAACTTGAAATATTATTGAATCTAGTTCATACCTGTATTTGGTCCAAACCATTACTACATCGCAAGAAACACAAGTAGAGTGGAAGGGACTTTTGGAACCGCTAAAATCCACAACCCAGATCCAAACTATTATAAAAAAGAGTGAAAAGGTATCAGGTCCGTGATTGTTATCTACTATTATAAAAAAGAGTGAAAAGGTTATCGGGTCAGTGATTGTTATCATCATATAGGCCAGATGAGAATGGAATGACCTTAGCATTAGAGTGTTGGAATCGCCGATAGCCATTTCCTATAGTCCACATATCTAGAAGTAAATTATATGCCGATTATATACATCCCTCGATAAGGAATATGTTCTAAAATGGTTGGCAGATTGAATGCTTCGTTTTCCCACAAATACAAATATTTGAACGAAATTCAATAAATCACCCACACATGGAACGAACAATGGTTATACATAGAGTCGAATAAACAAATCACAGGATGAATAATCTCGCCATTGCTTTAACGACCATCACCTAATAAATTAGAGTCAGAGCATCAAGACGCCTAATCGAATCACATAGGAAACATGATACAGAGCGATCTATATAAATAACGACTTACATAAAACAAACCTACAGAAATAGTTGATTAGAGAGAGAAATTCAGTAGAAAGAAGTTAGATGACTTTAAGAAAAATTAGTGTAGAAATAGTTTATTAGAGAGAAATTTGGCAGAAAGAAGTAGAGATAGATTCAAGGAAAAAAAATTTAGGTGAAAATTGAGGGAAACAACGAGTATTGATTAGGGGAAACTCGTAAACAACATAAAGGACTGCAAGTTAATTGCTTTCATTTTCAACAAATATTTTTGTGCAATGATTCCTTTTGAACCAAACCAAGGGAATAACTATTTTTTATTCTTTCATTTATGTAAAAGACATCTATCACAAGGAGAATCTAGATAAACGAACATTACACATTAGCGGTTACCATGAAAACTTGGCCGGAGAAACGTGGGAATTGTTGTTTTTTATGCTTTCAACTATGAGAAAGGCTTATATCACATGGCGAATCTAGGTTAACCAACATCGCGTAACAACTGTTACCATGAAAACATGGCTGGAGAAACAGATTAACCTTTCACTCTCATATATATTATATATGGATGGAGGTACGAGATGTAGTTGATCTACCATCCTAGGCATCAGAGGTATAGGTAGTTTCAACCATTCCAGTCGTTCCAGAATGGTTGCATAGTTAGTAAATAAAGGAGTTAAGCTCACATGGTAGGATCGAATGGCTTGGTCAGTTAAGCAACAAAGTCGGCTGATAGTTCAAGCTTCTATGGGATCCAACGAACAAAACCTTTTCAATAATCTAACAATTCATGAAAGGGTGTAGAACAATGCAAAGCAGGAGCTAAGGGGATTTTTGTAAATGTGTTAGAAAACCTGCACAGATGAATCTAGCTAGTAAAGGTTGAACACACAGCTTTGCAGAGCAAAAACATTAAAAGAAAATCGAAAGAAGAAAAGAATGATTCATTAGAAAATATGTTACAATGCTCATTATATAGCATTACTGGGTGAAGATCCCAAGGTAATGAACTATAGTGGGTGAAGATCCCAAGGTAATGAACTATAGTGGTGATCAATGAGAAGACTCAACACCTACAACAAGTTCCGGAGATAACTAGTCAGTTGCGGAGTTAAAGAAGGAGCAAATCAAGGAGTAAATCATGCAAAAGGAATCTTGCATGCAATCCCATGCTCTAACTAAGAGTCCGCATGTAGATGTGTAGTAGTTGCATGTAGTTGCATGCTTTAACTAAGAGTCCGCATGCATTTGCATGTAGTTGCATGTAGTTGCATGCTCTAACTAAGACTCTGCATGTAGGTGTAGTAGTTCCAACACTGCTCTGTTGCACGTCGCATCATCATGACTTGTGGTGGCAGCGACTTCTGTTCATGTACCTGCCCTATCTAAATTCGATTGCGTTGTTTAAAGAAGCAGAAACGTACTGCTCTGTCGCACGTCGCATATCATGACTTGTGGTGGCAGTGACTTCTGTTCATGTACCTACCATATCTAAATTCGATTGCGTTCATAAAGATGATTTGTTGTGGCGGCTACTTTGGTTCGTGGCACACGATTATGGCCCCCGCCATCATTGTTTGTGCTCATTAACCATATCTAACTATCTTAATGATATTTTTAATGAACTTGTTCGTCATGTTTCTGTTGCCTCACATTCAAATATTGTCCCCTCCATCCATTTTGCGTAATAATCCAAAAAATGTAAATCCTTTATTAATTTTTGACAAAAACGCTGATTTGGGTCGGTAGGAAATTAAACAAAAGGTTAGAAAGCAATTTATACCGAAAATTTGGTCATATACCAGAAGTATAATATAATGTTAACCCAATTTAATATCGACTTTATCTTGATTTAAATACTATTTATTTCACACTGACTATTCCATTTTCCTTCACGAGCAGACTGCCCCATTCTCGTCAGAGCAGTCTACCCAGTGGTAAAGTTGCCCGGATGTTGTTGCTGGTCGAGAAAAATTCTGTTTACGATGACGGAGAACGGGAAAAATTATGTACTTTTCTCCATAGTCTGTTGTCTGACTCGCTACTCCCAACACAAATCATGAAGCCGCGCGATTCACCGATTCGAATTTGAATTGATTTGTCGCGCCAGTTTCATTTTCATGTGTAGTCAATATCCGAGGATTGAATTCTGGAGTTTGGGTTGTTTTGTTACAGTGTCGTGGAATCGGGTCTGTTTGAGGTTAAGGAATGGGCTGCCATGGACAAAACTTCTATGGGGCGTTGGGCCTCTTTTTCCTCTATCACTTTGGACGGGTAAAAAGGGTAATTCACATGTTGGAAGTTGCTTGAGATGGTTGGATGGCTAAGCTCATTATTGTAGGTGCCTCAGGATGTTGTGATGAAGGGTTTGCTCTTATATGATAATGGAAGAGTTTGTATCAACAGATGCGGGTAGGATATTGCATGGGCGTATTCAAAGTAATCTGACACGAGTTTGTATCAACAGATGTGGGTAGGATATTGCATAGGCGTATTCAAAGTAATCTGACAACGTATTCAAAGTAATCTGACAACGATCTCAACGTTTTCATAAAGTGCAGAGCTCAGGAGATGGCCGCATGCTTTTCTTGTGTATGATGGGGAGGCAAGAGACTTGGTTTCCTGCAGAACAAGCCTCTTTGGGAGTAGAATTCTGTGGCTAGTACATTGAAGATGCATGAGATGAATTATTGGTGACACGGGCAAGATGACAAAAATTCTTATCAAAACCAGGCCTCACCTTACACGGTGGCTTAACTTTTAAGAAAGTAGTCGACAATGTCTACAGAATCATTTCAATTTTTATATGAGAAGGAATAAATGTAAGTGAAGTAATCTTTTTCATAAACATATTTATGTAGAGTTTTTTCAGGAGAAAAAAAGCATAATATATTATATTGAGTCAATATAAAAACAAAAGTACATATATATGAAGTCCATATCTTGTCCATATTCAGCAGGTTATATATTAGATTTTTTGATAGATAACAAATCAGATATCTAGAGCATGTGGACAAATATATAAGTAGCTGTAAGCATAATTGTCAAATATGTTATGTTCTAAGTCCTTATATGTATATATGGAGTATGTGTGTCACATATAGACCAATATAGTCAAAAATCAGCAGAGCCATATATCATAGCCCATGAGGCCATGATATTGTCCAGAATGGACGAAACAGGAATAATTGAATCATTGAAGATTCGTGCGTTCCGCCACTTCCACGTAGTCCAGAGAAAAATAAGGATAAGATAACGCTGAGTCCCTCTTTGTCGACTCCACCAGATGAGTGTTGCATGAGAAGAGTCAAAAACAGTAAGTGGGAAAACAAAAGTATTTGCCAATACATACCAGACACATTGTATAGAAGGGCATTGGAAAAACATGTGCAAATTTGTTTCCTCATTTGCTTCGCACATAGCGCATCTGCTAGGACCATGCCAACATCATTTCTTAGGTTGTCCCATGTGAGGTTCTTGTTGTGGAATACCAGCCAAGCCCATTCTGTTATAACAAGTGAGAGTTACATTGAGATGGGAAGGACAAAGGGCCGAGAAGAATTTTGTATTGAAAGCGCAAGGACATAGTTACAGGGAGGAGGAAGTGGCCAATCTTTTAAATTTTGATAGTAAACCTGAGATTTTTTTTTTAAATGTATTTTTAAAATGAAATCCAATAGTCCAATTTCTTTCTTGTCAATTCAATTTTATGAAATATTTTGAAATTTGTAATTGAGTGACCCTCAAGTCAAAGTTAGAAAAATCAGGTTTAAAAGGAAACCAATAATTAAACCTACCGATTTTGTAAGCTTTGTTAATTTTGTAAACCTTTAAAATTGGTGGTTTATTTCGTACATTTTATTGTTTGAATTTTCTTTTTGAGGTATAAAAAAGCTAACAATGAGTTGTTTTCTATTGTCTTTTATTTTATTTTAAAATGGGTGGTTTGTTTAGTATAATTTACTTTTAAAAAAATATATATTTTGGAATAAAAACTAACCATCAACAGTGATATTTAATTTTTAGTTATGTTTTATGGAGATAATAGAGTGGATTCATAGTAAATCATAACATTATTTTAAATAAATGATATTATTTTAATTCAAAAAATTAAATAAAACATATTACTATTATTATTTAATAGTGTTTTATTTTATTTTTTAATCTACATAAATATTTTTATTCAATTTATTAATTTTTTTCAAAAATTTTAAATAATATCAATAACTTTGTTATTAATAATAGTTTATAGTAAAAATGAAATTATTAGTTTATTTGAATCTATAAGCTTGGAAATATGATACATACAAAATATTTACATATCAAAATTAAAGGTGAAATAAATTTTTAGAAAATTTAGGATTTTTTTAAACGATACTTTATATTATTATGACAAAAAATTATATAGTCAAAAAATGTCAATCTTTGGTTTATCTTGAGGGAAACCAAACTAGTTGTTTAGCTTTAAAGTCTTGAGGATCTCGTTACCTCTCACCATGGCATCTGTCATACAAAACGAATAGCATAGAAGTTAGTTAAATTAATATATAGGATGACCATACAAGCGTTAAAAAAAAGACGTAGAGGTGATATTGCATAGGATCCATTATTCAAAATTGTCCTATTTGGGCAGCTATTGATGAGTGTCCTCAATTCCTGGAAAGGTGTTGTATTTGCTAAGGAGAACATTGATCTTGTGATTGAGATTGTGCAACTTCTGCTCCAAATTTGCAAGTTTGTAGGCTTGATCCTACTGAGGCCGATTATTGTTGGTGAGGATGCGCCTAAGAAAAATTTTGGTGTGCCAATGTACATTCATAGATTTCATGTACCCCAAATATGTGGAGCTAGTTGAGATGCCCAAATTGGGAATCGATTCCATTGTTTAGGCTTAGATGTGGTGATCTGGAATGGAATGGATTTCTTGGTGGATCGCAACTTCAAAGCCTCCAATTTCTTGTCTAACGAGATCCATAATAAATTTCTCATACCAAGCCATTGATTCTCTTGCCTAAGCTTGGGCTTACAATTGAGAACATGAGGCCATTTGACTAAGCATTGGAGGAGGGACAAAAGGATAGCCTCTTCCAATCCCTCTATGAAGGGAAGCATCATGACCTCGAGTCATATTCATGCAGGTTCCTGGAGTATAGAGTTGAGTGTGACAAGGGTTAATAGAGTTAGCAAACAAGCGTTGGGGATAGCGAGAATAGGAAAATAAAGTTAGTTGAGCAGGTGAGAGAATGTAGGACAAAGGATACAAATTGAAGTTGAGTCTGGTATAAGTGGTTGAGGTAGAATTGAGTGAAGAGGATTAACTAAGTGTGTAGAGCGCAAGTTGTTAGAGGGAGGTTACAAAAGGTTGAGGAAGACTAGGACGCCGAACAAGATTGAGGTTTAGTTGAGAAAGATAGAGATCCATATTGCCAAAAAACCAAAGAACGAACCAACATAGCACAAGACAAGACTGGAGTTGTTGAAGTGTAATGAGAAAAGGCTTACATGATGCTCTGAAGAGTTGGTAATGAGGTCTACCACAAGTGTTGATGAGTGAATTATACATATTTCTCCATCGAGGAGGGCGATAACTCCCAGGAGGCTCTGCATAGTTGTAATATAGGGGCTGAAAGTTCTTGGGTTGCACAATTTTGCTATTTCCAAGGGCCTCCATCATACTGGTTGTCTGAGCATGCGAAGCATTAAATGGGGATGCTACATTATGCTTGGAGGTGGTGCTATGATGTTTTAGTGTTCCATCAAACCCATAGCCAGGAATTCTCATAAATATTTCTTCCCATAAGAAATGAATCACTCTGTTCAAATAATTATTGGGTTCCATCATATTGACATTCATCATATCTATGCTTCCACCATCTGACATAAACTTAATTTGTTCAATAGTGTACCAAATCGATACTTAACATTCTTCCATAACTTAGATTGCATATCTAACCACACCTATGAGGTGACCAACCAACTGATCATCTGCTAGATGTTTTTCATGTCGATGCTTTAAATTTGACGCATTACCACATCAGCAAAGCAGGAGGGGAGGTTCTGCCATTGTGCACCTTTTACAAGGGAGAAAATTTAAGACTTTAAAATTTATAACAAAAGTTGATTAATAAGGCCAAGAAACTTGTGTTTTCTACCATGAATATCATTTAGACTCTAGCATATTTATTGGGGCTATTATGTCGATGATTTGACAAGCTTAAATTGACATAATTAGATAATCCAACATAGAAGATGAGGGTGGAGCCATGGAATGAACGTCATTCTGCCTTAGCCAAATCACTAATGACTCATCTAAGATCAACCATTTCTGATTCAAGAGAAGAATTATATGGTTTTTCGTGTTTCAATTTGTTGAGTCAAGGAATATGAGTCATGAATCATATTGATATTGCATTGATGAAAACAGACTTATATAACATATAAGAGTGACCCTTTATTTCATCTTCCAAGGTTGATTCCTTTTATAACTACTCATATTTCCTTTTATTTACATATTTACAAGTTATCTAACCAATCCCCAAGGATTAGGTGTATAACATTCCCCCCCTTAATTTGAAGGGGTGTTTGTGAGTCGACATGATTTTATATCAATTTAGTGTTTGTAAACTTTGAAGCACATTATAGTATGTAATATGAGTTAAGTTAGATTATTTGTCACTTCTAAATCAAAACTAACAACTCAATTCAAGAATCATGAAACAAAACTCTTAACATATTCACACAAGCTTGTAATGAAATCACTCTTACTTGACTTAAGAATACTTCCAACTAGGCATATACTATGATCTCTCACACAAATCCAACTTCTCTATGCAATCATCTCGAATATTCCAAGTTTTCACTCAAATGATGGGAAAATGATCAAAGGGGTTTTCAATCAAAACAGCTAACTAATGCACTAGGGCCTTCCTTGTTGGTGGAGGCAAGTGGACATTCTGGCAATATTTTACTCAACTTAGTTAATATAGAGCTAATACTAGTTATAGGGATGAGAATGCACTACAACCTTCCTCATCTATGAGAGTGAAGATGAGTGGTCGCTCATAGTCTTGTACTCATCTCTTTAACTAGCATGTACTTGAATCATCATTCTATTCTAGAAGAGAAGTAAATGAAAGCAAAGAACTATGGTGTTTGAAAGGTTTAAAGTAAAAAGGCAGTTTTCAAGAGGTTGGGGCCTTCTTCTCTTAGAAAATTGGTGAATGGCACTCTCACTGCGTTAATTACTTTTATCAATTAGGCTAATTTTCAAACAACAACTCACATATAATAATAAAAAATCAAAAATGACACTTAAATCTATGGCTATGCAAAAATACAAATTGAATGATGCAATGAAATTATCACGTAGCTCTTCAAACGTAACTATGATATCTATGAGAATCAAGCCAAATATAACAAGTCAATGAAGCCAATATATATTTAAGATAATGAAACCTTATTCATCAAAAAATGCTAATAAAATCTAAACATGTTCAATCAATATATAATATGATATCTAATTTCTAAATAAAATTTAAATACTTAATATGGTTCCTCTCTTTTCGACCTCATCAAAATGAATACTTTCAAGTGTTTTGGTGAGCCATTTTGGGGGACCTTTTTAAGATGGTCTAGGTTTCTTCACTGATTGAGATGGGGTTGCATCAATATTGAACCTTCCAATCCTCTCAATCACATCACTTAAAAGAGTCCTCTTGATCAATCACATTTATTAGATTAAATTTAAATTAGATATTTAAATTTTAATTAAAATTTCCTTATAAACTAACTTATAACTAAAAATTCCTTATAACATCACTTATAAACATATAGTTCATTTTTACTAAAACTATTTATTAATACAAAATTAGTCAATTATTATTTGAATATTTTGAAAAAATAAATAAAAATGTCTATCTATGATTTAAAAAAAAAAAAAAAAAAAAAAAAACTAACAATAATAGTAATAATTTTTATGAATTTTATTTTTAGAATTAAAATAATATCATTTACGGATAGTTTACTTTTTTATGAGTTAGGAGGACCGCATCACTAGAGGCGAAAAAATGCACAAAACTAGGGTTTGAAGCAGAACTTTGGAGTTGGTTACCATTGAGGGGCGAGAAGGGGGGAGTTCCACTCCCTCCTACAGTCATGTAGTCACCAATCATTTCAAGAGGCCCGTGGAAGGGGGAACTGGGGGTGCAAAAAAAGGTAAACAGGAGAAAAGCAGAGAACAAAAGATGGCAGAAACGCAGGAGGAAGTCAGAAGGGATAAACGTACAAAAGTAGACAGTCAGAAGGCTAACCCCAGAAATCGGACAGGACCATGTAAACCTAAAGCTTCTATCACACCCAGAGTGGTGTTGATTGACCCAGCTCTACAGGCGCACAGGGAGCACATGGTGAGTTATGCAGTGATTTGCAAATTCATGGGGTTATGGCCAACGGAGAAGGCCCTACATGCATGGATAAAGAACCATTGGAAACCTAAGGGAGATATAGATCTGCACCTGGGGTCCAAGGGTTTATTCACAGTTGTGTTTACAAACCTTGAAGATAAGGACAAGATATTTGAAGGAGGAACCTACTTTTATGCGGCTGCAGGTCTCTATATGCGACCCTGGGTGATGAACTTTGTTCCAGAGCAGGAAACTTTTACTTCGGTACCGATCTGGATAAGACTATATTCCCTAACTCTAGATTATTGGCAGCCAAAATCACTCAAAGCCATAGGTAATAAAATAGGGAATTCTATAAAAATATCAAAGACCACACTGCGTAAAAGGTACACTTCCTTTGCCAGAATATGCGTGGAAATGGACCTTTCTGGGGCTTTGCCAGATGAAATAATCCTAGAAGTGTATGACGAATAATGGGTGCAAGCAGTGGACTATGAGCATATACCCTTCAGATGTCGCAAATGCCATGAGCATGGGAACCCCTTCAGAGACTACCCTTTGAATAAAATGGAGAGCAGTTTCAAAGTAACCTCAAGGAAAGATACTGAAAGCTTCACCAAAGTGGGAGGCAAAGGAAAATGAGGAAGAGAGAACCAAACAAAAATCTATGAAGAAAAGCAACCCAGTCACAACAGATTCAAAATACTAGAAGAAGGAGATGAAAGAGTGAAACAAGATTTGAAGGACAATCTAGTAGAGAAGGAAAAGGATGATAACATGGAGGATAGACTTGACAAAAGCCAACAAACGAAGGATCAGCCCAGCACGATGGAACTAGATGACCCCTAGTGAAATGGGAACGGAGGAACATGAGCTGCAGGACATACTGGAAAGAGAGCATCTCGATCTATAAAAGTTCCTGGAGGAAGGTACTATTAGAGGAGTGGAATCGCTACTTCAAGAGGAATTTAACAGAGTAAAACAACTCTTCCTCTAGAGAACTCAGACCATGGGATCTAGAGTAAAAAGGAACCATGATAGTCAAGATGATGGAGGAGTCAAAACTATGGAGGCAACAGAGGAACAAGCTCCTAACCCAGGTAGAAAAATAGGAAGGAAAAGACAAAATGAACTACTGATTAAATGCGGAAAACTCATTGTCAACTCAGGTAAGATGAAAGACCTAACTAGTTACTCATTTACAAATCTTTCTTAATGAAGCTTACAACATGGAATATTAGGGGTCTAGGAAGTAAAAGGAAACAACGAAATCTCAGCAATAGAATGAAGGAAGAAAAACTAGATTTGGTTTTTATCTAGGAAACAAAATGTCCTATAGATAAAATAAGAGAAATACACAGCAAGTGGCTTATTAAGTATGAATATCTAGAAGTTAAAGCTGACAATATAGGAGGGGGAATTCTCACACTGTGTAACCCTTAGAAACTTGGAATCCTAGATGCTGAAGCATCCAGGAACTACTTATCAGTGGTCATCCAACCGTTGGGGGACAAGGAAGTCTATCTGATCACAAATTTCTATGGTCCTCAACAACTTGAAGATAAATTAAGGTTTCTCACCTCCCTAGAGGAGCTGAAAGAGAGACATCCAGGCATCCCATGGATCCTAGGAGGGGATTTTAATATGATCAAATCACTCTCGGAAAAAAAAGGTGGAACTAGATGTCTAGGCAAAGATTCCTTAGCTTTTCAAAACTTCATTACCAACATGAGGCTAGTAGACACAAAGACCCTCAATGGTATCTTCACCTGGAATAATAAAAGGGGAGGGGTTGCTCAAGTGGCATCTAAACTTGATAGATTCATGATTTCTGAGGACCCCATCCTCTCAAGCCTTGACTTGTTAGCTAGGATCCTCCATTTCGGAGGCTCGAACCACTGGCCTATTCAATTAGAAGCATCCTTTATTGGCACACCAAGAAACAGACCTTTCAGGTTTGAAAACATTTGGCTTAACCATCCTAACTTCAACAACAATATTGAAAAATGGTGGACATAGGATTTAAATGTTTAGGGCACTAAAATGTTCCTTTTACAGAAGAGGTTGAAACACATCAAATGCAGGCTTAAAGATTGGAATAAGAATGATTTTGGCAATATTTTCGAAGCAAAAAAGTAGTTGAAGGAAAGCTACAGGAAATTAACCAAGAACTCATCTCAACGGGATTCACCGAGGAGGACAAGGAACAATCTGACTCGCTGCAATAGGACTGGGAAGGCTTGTGTAAGCAAGAGGAAATCTTCTGGAAATAGAAATCGAGAGTCCAATGGTTAAAGGAAGGAGAAAGGAATACAAGGTTTTTTCACAAGTCCACTATGGATCATTGGCCTCATAACAAGATTTTAAAACTGAAAGATATGCAAGGAAATCAGTTCAATGCCCACAAAGAAATAGAAGTTGCTCTGGTTCAACATTTCCAAGGCATAGCAGAGGAGCCTCTCATAGACAGATCACCATTCATCAATGACTTCACTAAGCACATTCCCAAGCTTGTGACAAGAGAAGATAATTATAATCTTAATAGGCCAGTGAATGAACATGAGGTTAACGAAGTTATCAAAGAGATGCAAAATGGAAAAGCTCCAAGCCCGGATGGTTTCAATGTTGACTTCTTCAAAGCTTGCTGGAACATAGTCAAACAAGATATTCTAGAGGTGGTGGAGGACTCAAGGAAAAACAAAATTGTTTTGAAGGTGCTCAACACCTCTTTCATATCCTTGATTCCAAAGCAGGAAAATGCAATGACACCTGGTAGATTTCGACCCATTGCATTATGCAACGTGGTGTACAAAATCATTTCTAAAGTAATTGCAAACAGACTCAAACCCCTTCTTCCAACTCTTGTGTCTGAGGAGCAAACCGGATATGTGGAAGGTAGACAAATTCTAAACAATATCGTTCAAGCTCACGAAGTGGTCCACTCACTAAAGAGCAATAAGCAGGCAAGTATGATCATACAACTTGATCTAGAAAAGGCTTATGATAAGCTTAGTTGAGCTTACATCAGGGAAGTTCTAAAAGCATTTGGCTTTGACCATATATGGATAAAATGGGTAATGGCCCTTGTTACCACCTCAAGCTTTTCAATATTGCTGAATGGCTCACCATCCAAAACCTTTAAGCCTTCAAGAGGACTTAGACAAGGAGATCCGCTCTCACCCTTCCTCTTTATCGTCATGATGGAAGGGCTAGGCAACGCAGTCAAAGCTGCCAAAGTTGAGGGAAAAATTCAGGGTCTTAAAATCACCGGGAATGGGGACGCTTTAACTCATCAACAATTTGTGGACGACACCATGGTGCAGGGTATACCTTCTATTAAAGAAGCTCATGCCTTCAGACAAATTATAAAAGACTTTTCCATGGCTGCAGGTACTGAGGTTTACCAAATCAAATATTTTCTTTTTTAATACTGATTTTTCTATTCAGAGGAACCTCACCATAATTCTAGGTTTTCAAAGAGAAATGCTTCCCTCCAAATACTTGGGAGTTCCTCTAACAAACAAACCTTTAAGTAAGACAATTTGGGAACCTGTTATTAATCAACTCCAGGACAGAATACAAAAATGGACAATCAAGTCGTTGAATCTAGCAAGAAGACTAGTGCTTACCAAAGTCGTCCTACAAACGATCCCCATCTACATGTTTTCAACACTTCCAGCTCCTAAAGGAGTTATGCAATCCATTAGAAACATCCAGAGAAATTTTATTTGGAACAAAGGGGAAGAGAATAATAAATGGTCGTTGGTAGCCTGGGAAAAGATCTGTAAACCTAAGACACATGGTGGCTTGGGAATGGATGACCCTGAAACCCTAAATAAATTTTTGGGGGCAAAACTATGGTGGAGATGGCTAAAGGAGCCGGATGCCCCTTGGGCCCAGGTATGGAAACAGAAATATGCAAACAATTGGCAGGAAAGGGAGCACATCAGAATGTCTGGAATCATCAAAGGCTCCCACATCTAGAACAAAGCTTGGGAGAATAGAGATATTGTGCAAAAACACAGTTTTTGGGAGATAAGAGATGGAAGCTCAGCATGGTTTTGGGAAGATAATTGGCAACAAGAACCAAAACTGCTGAGAGAAGATTTTTACAATCTTAAGAAGGAAACTGATGACAGAGGCTTACACAAGGTAAATGACTTCTGGGAGTAGGATAGGAATGAAGGAAAATGGAGAGTATGGAAGAACCTGATATATAGTGAGGACTCCCCATTGAAGGCCCAAGTAGAAGCTCTCACGGCCATCTTAGAACAGAGAAAGATTCTCAACTCAACTTCTCCAGACCAACTGAGATGGGGCGAAAACAATGAAGGAAACTTTAACCTCAAAGAGGCTAAGCGAATAGCCATCGAGCTTGACTTTCCAAACCCTGACACTATATGGAAGGACCTATGGCAGAATCAAAACTAGATGAAAATTAAACTTTTTATGTGGTTAGTGCAGCATAGAAAGATTTTGACTTGGGACAACCTTAGAAAGAGAGGGGTAATTGGTCCTTCGATACGCCAGCTATGCAAATTACAAGAAGAAACTATGGAACACCTTCTCAACCTTTTCCCATTCACCTCCACCTTATGGAATTGGGTGGCTTCAATTTTCAGGCATTCGGACAAGGACATTGGCAACATCAACAACACTCTGAGGAACTGGAGGAAAAATTTCTCTACAAATGAAATAATCAACAAATCTTGGGAGTTGGTTCATGGATTTCTAATCTGGGATGTCTGGAAAGAACGCAATAATAGAATCTTCAAGAACAAGATTGGTTCTACCGAGAGCATTATGGATCAAATCATAAAACGATTCAAAGAGTTGGTTAGAAGCATTATAAACTCCCCCCCTGAGAACCAATCTAATGAATAGGATGTGCATATTCTTCTAAATCTTGGACTTCAGGGGATCTTCCCCCAAGGAATAATCAAGAAAGTAAGTGATACGATAGCTGCCAAGGAATTATGGCAACACCACACCCACCCCCCCACCCATGGCTTTATGAAATGCAATATAGATGGGGCCTCAAAAGGAAACCCTAGGATTGCTAGTTATGGAGGAGTTATCAGAGATGAAAAGGGTTTAATAAAAGCCATGTTTCACAGTCATTTGGGTAAAGCTACTAATAACATGGCAGAACTCATGGCCCTTGAGCAAGGCCTAGAAATATTAAGGGACTCAAATCAACATAGCATCATAATTGAAGTTGATTATGAACTGATAATCAACTCAGTCAAGAGAGTATGTAATGGCTCTGCACCAGACAAAGTCTCGAAGCACTGGAGGCTTCTGCAAGTCTATCAACTGATTCAATCCCACCTGCGTACCATGAGAACCCTCAGTTTCATTCATGTAAGAAGAACAACCAACAGGTTAGCAGATATTATGGCCAATGAAGGTGTACTCTGCACCAACAACAAAATATATGAAGGGACAAAGACTCCACCAAGTCGCTTGCGAAATGAATGCCACAAACAGGCGATCTTAGATAGGGAGCTCTATCAAAATAGAGAATGAAGGACAAAGTTAACAGAGTACTTTGGGTTGACATTAGGAAGAAGGATGAGTAGGAGGGCATGAATGGAAATAATAATTCGAATCAAGTTATCGAGTGGGTAGATTGGAGAGAATGGTTGTGGATTATGGCGGAAGATCACGGATGCAGAGGTGAGAAAACTGGTTATGGATAGTTAAATCACAATTGTATTAGACTTACGGTGCTTGGGTGTGATAGACACCCCACGGTTAATCAACAGAAGTGGGTTGATGAAACCCACATTTGGATTTCAGGCAGTGAAAATACCGTAAATGGTATTCCCTCGGTGGCTCCGATTCCACTCACATCGAGACACGTAGTTGCTAGAAAAGAGAAGATTACCGCTTTATCGGGCGGATTTGGAGTGTGCATGTTGAATGGGCAAAATACAGAGGAACCGTCAGATCTCGAGGAGTGAGATCGACGATGGAAGACTGAGGAGCTTGTTCCTTTGGCGGGAAGTGTGGAAGAAAAGATCAACGATGGAGATCTCCCTTTGCTTCTTCGGTGCAGCGGATCTCAAACTATGGTTGTGGTGCATCGGGTCCGAGGTGATGTTAGTGGATCAAGGATTACATCAGGCGGTTTTCGGGTGGAGGAAAGGCTGTAAGCAGTATTCCCCCAACAACTCTGATTCCACTCATTTGGTGACACGTTGCAGAGTGGTGAGATACGTAAACAACTTTTCAGGTGGACTTGAAGTGCCCATGTCTAGCATGCGATATAAGTGTGAGCCGTCTGATATAATGAAGTGAGATCGACGGATGATAGAAGAGGTTAGGTTTCACAGTCTAGAAATGGTCTAACTTCTGGATCTGGACGCAATCAATGGTTCATAAAAGCCACATTTGGTATGGAAGGGTGGAACTCAAATTTGCTTAACCATGGTTTGATTCTCCTTCGGGTCCGGAGCAGGGGTGTGGTTGCCCTTTAGTCATTTGTGATTGACTTAGAATATGGGGGAGTCATCCACTTTTTCTTGTTTGACAGGTTTTACAGGTTCAGGGGTTTTGAGATTTTCCCTGTTGTTGAATGGCCCACAACAGCCTGGTTTTTTGGATAGTTGGTGCATTTGCACAGTTGTGTAACATATATGTAAGGTATTTGGTCGTTTAATAGAAGGATCCATTCTTGCTTGAGCAAAAAAAAAATTAATATCGTTTACTTAAAATAATTTTATAATTTACTATGAATCCACTTTATCATCTCCACAAAACATAATTAAAAATTAAATTAAATATGATGGTTAGATTTTTATTTCCCAAAAAAAAAAAAAAAATTATACCAAATAAGCCACCTATTTTAAAATAAAATAAAAACAACTAATTGTTAGCTTGTTATACCTCAAATAAAATTTTAAAACAGTAAAATGTACCAAATAAACCACTAATTTAAAAATAAAAAACAATTCATGGAGAGGCTTACAAAATTAGCAAAGCTTTCAAAATCGGCAGGTTTAATTATTGGCTTCCCTTTAAGCCTGACTTTAATAACTTTGACTTGAGGGTCACTCAATTATAAATTTCAAAATATTTCATAAAATTGAATTGACAAGAACGAAATTGGACTATTTGATTTGCGTTTTAAAAATACAATTAAAAAAAAAATCTCAAATTTATTATCAAAATTCAAAAGATTGGCCACTTCTTCCTTCCTGTAACTATGTCCTTGCAATTTCATTACAAAATTCTTCTCCATCCTTTGTCCTTCCCATCTTAATGCAACTCCCCACAACTTGCCATATATCACTTGTTATAACAGATTGGCCCCGTCGTTTTAATAATAAGAAGACTAAATAATATTGCAACTCCACATATATATCTTCGTCAAAAGGATTACCTCTCACGTAAATTTATTCCTTCTCATATAAAAATTCAAATGATTTTGTAGACATTGTCGACTACTTTATTATAAATTAAGCAACAATGTATGTGACAGACTAGAAGGTGGATTGCACAGTGGAAGTGCTGAGGCCTTCTCAGGAAAAACCTGAAAAAATCTCTGTAGATTCCTTGCCAATGTGGGCTTCAACCAAACTACACACAAAGCTCTTCAATAGATTGGATTTCACACAACCAAACATTTTTGGGTTCTTAATATACTCTTCAAAATCTTCCTCACCCATACTTGACACCCTCTCGCTCACTTTTAGACTCTCAAACTCAAAAGCTCCACACTTCTTTACCGTTTTTCTAAGCTCATCTGCATTCGGAAAATATCATGGAATATTTTAAAAGTCTCTCAAATCTCTTCCAATAATCCCCTGCAATCGATATCACAACACCAAAAGATTAATACCATTAATATTTTCATTCTCAGTCCACATTATTAATTATAAATGATTTGATAAGAATTTAAGACTTATTTTTTGTCATCTTGCCTGTGTCACCAATTCATCTCATGCATCTTCAAAGTCTGGCCACAAAATTCTCCTCCCACAGAGACTTGTTTTGCAGGAGGCCAAGTGTCTCGCCTCCCCGTCATACACAAGAAGAGCATGCTTCTTGCGGCCATCTCCCGAGCTCTGAACTTTATGAGAACATTGAGATCATTGTCAGATTACTTTGAATATGCCTCTGCAATATCCTACCCACATTTGTTGATACAAACTCTTCCATTATTAAATAAGATCAAACCCTTCATCACAACATCTGAGGCACCTACAATAATGAGGTTGGCAATCCAACCATCTCAAGCAACTTCCAACATGTGAATTACCCTTCTTACCCATCCAAAGTGATTGATGAAGAAGAGCCCCGACGCCCCATAAAGGTTTTGTCCATGCCATCCCATTCCTTAACCTCAAACAGACTCGATTCCACGACACTGTAACAAAACAACCCAAACTCCACAATTCAATCCTTGAATATTCACTGCAAATGAAAATGAAACTGGCGCGATAAATCAGTTCAAATTCAAATCGGTGAATTGCGCAACTTCATGACTTGTGTTGGGAGTAGCAAGTCAGGCGGCGGACTGCAGAGAAATGTACGTAATTAATTATCTGCGTCCATGCTCATCCCCAGGTGGCCTCAAACACATTCTCCCACTGACCATTGCCTCGTCATTCTTCGTCATCGTAAACATAAATTTTCCCGGTCGGAAACAACATTCGGGCAACTTTTCCCCCTGGGTAGACTACTCCATTCTCGTCTACCAACAAACACAAGTCACCCTTTTTTTTATCTCTATGTTGTCACTCCTATTCACCAACAGCAACAAATAACCAACTATCTATTAGGCCTTTAATTCATCCGATAGCAACCTCCTCATACATACATAACATGACAACATTCCGACTGGGAAAGGACTCGAGTCTTCATCATGAAATATTGATGGGATGTGCCTTGATATTGCTTGTCGTCAGTGACGGTGCCTCTAATTTATTATCGGCAGATTACCATTTATATTACCTTGTTCTATATGTAATCCTAAATAGTCTATTCTGACTTTCCCAATTTGAAACTTCTCTTCTGTGTCAGATAGAACTAGACCATGCTTATATACCATTTCATAAAAAATTTCTAAATGCTTCTTATGGGTATTTACATCCTTGCTAAATACAAGCAAATCATCAATATATACAATGACATATTCTACCCCTCCAAAAATATCTTCCATCCATTTTTGGAATTCAGATGGAGCATTTTTAAAACCAAATGGCATAACTGTCCATTGATATTGGCCATGAGGAACAGTAAATGCTGTTTTATACCTATCTTCTGGAAGGATGCCAATTTGCCAGAAACCACTTTTTAGATCAAACTTGCTGAAAACATTGGCATTAGCTATTTTAGCAAGCAATAATTCTTTATTGGGAAGAGGATACCTGATAGGCATGAGAGCTTCATTCAGTCTTTTGTAATTAATGACCAACCTCTTCTTGCCACGTTTTTGCTCACTGTGTTTGTTGACATAAAAGGCTGGGCAGGCCCATGGACTTTTGGAAGGTTCAATCAGATTTTGTTGTAGCAGCTGTTGAATTTCTTGTTTGCACAAATCTTGTTCAGTGGGTGACATATGATTAGCACTTGCTTTCTGTGCTTTAGGATGATACCCCTCTTTGTAAGGTAATGCTACAAAATATTTTTCCCTGGTCCAGAAAGCATCTGGCCTGCTTGCTGTGCAATCTTGACGTAGCTTATCCGAGATTGCCTGTAAGGTCTTCTGTCCGTGTATTTCGGCATGTTTGACAATTTTTTGAATCTTTGCGAGGTTCTCCACAGTGTCCTGCAAATTATCTTCTTCACTGGGATCGACCTTGAGCTGGTATTCATTCTTTGCTGGAATCATCACTGGTCCTTCATTAGTTGTGAATGTAAGAGAATTTGTCCCAAATGTAACTGGTAGGAATCTTTTTAAAAAATCTTGTCCCAACAAAATATCTGACCTTGTGTCAAAACTGTACAGTGTAACATAAGTTTGTACATGATTCAAATAGACTGGAAAATCAGGAGATATATAGTTAATCTGCATCAATTCTTTATTTACAGCTCTGAAGGACAGTTTGGTAGGCTGCCAGTAGTAGGAAGGAATTGCACCAAATTTGCAGCAACTGCACATTGCTCCAGAATCAATTTGTGCATCCAAAGTGTAGCACTTGACGTTTGGCAACTTGATTTACTTGACGTTTGGCAACTTGATTTTCAAAGGGATTACTACTTTATCTCCTATTCCCATGATGTTTACCAAATCTACTTCTTTAGATTTCATGGGAATTTCTTCCGGAATATCCTTCAGCAGAATTCTTGCCAATTTTGAATTAACATCATCATATTCAGAAATAAGCTTTTGGAGTTTGGCTGATAAATGCATCATTTCTGATCTTGTCAAATGAATAGATGATTCTAAACTGCTAATTTTTTTCTTGAGAGTATTGATTTCATCCATACCTATATCTTGGGAGGCTTCTGTAATACTCAATGGTTTGAACATTGAATCAAACTCTCTTGTTTCGAAATACTCATCCTCAGTAATGCTTCTAGAAGGCAATTGTTTTTCTAAATTCGCCAACTTTTCTTTCAATCTTTTCCTGGCTGTTAACTGGGCTGGTGCAAGCTGGGCTAATTGTGCCTTTACGTCATTAATCTGATTCTGCAAATTATCTGTTTTATTGAAAGAAAACATCTTAATGTCAGCAATAAAAGTTTCATCAGAATCAGAGGAATCAGATTCTAACCTTAGTTTGCTGATATTAGGCAAATCCTCAATGTCTGAATCAGAAGAATCACTGGAGATTTCAAAATATTCTCCATCTGAGTGGGATATGAGATCCCAATCTTCCGGATTATGGACTGAAGTGAATACATCCATAATCTTGAGTTGTTTTTTATTCTTTTTGTCCTTGCATGAATTTGCATAATGGCCTTCTTTTCCACATATAAAACAGGTCACTCTTTTAGAAGGCTTTGCTCTTTTTCTAAATATTGTCCTCCTCTTTTGAGAAAATTTAGAAGGATAGTATTTCTTTCTTGGAGTATACTTATCTGTCTGGCATGAACATGAAACTTTAGGCACCTTCTTGTTAGATTTGCTTCTACATCCAAAATCATAAGTTTCTGCAAAATTATTATAGAATTTTGTACTAAAATGCATCTGCTTTTTGAAATTCTTTTTAGCTTTTTCTGACGCACATTCTCTTTGCAGGATTGATACTATCATCTGATGTACTGCAGCAAATGAAGAATTTTCAATTTGTATCTTGTTGGCTTCAATATATTGATTAATCAGATCTGGAATTTTCCCTGGCATTGAAGCTATGTAATACCTCAAATAAGCAACATTATGAGGATCTGCTGCTTGGTAAAGGAGTTTTTGCATAACACAGTAATAATCATGTAAATAATCTATGTTACACAATCTTTGAGATAAAAAGAGTTGGCCATGATGTGCTGAATTCTCTGGCACGACTCCTATGAATTCATGTTTTAGTGCATCAAAAATAGCTCTTAGGGGATCTGTTGGATGTTCAATAATATTGTTCATTTCCTCTTCAGACAAATTTTCCCACCATTGTTTCAGAATGCCAGTGAATGACCAAACAATTTGTGTAACTATATCTGACCATGGTGCTTTAGTTTCAGCTTTTCTCTGTAGTGCCCAAGCATGCACATTGTGTAGGACTGTTATGACATCTTCACCTTTCATACAATCAATATTTACCAAAAGTGTATTACCAAATCCTTTAGCTGATGGATTATCAAATTTGGCAGGGACACTTCCTAAATTATCTTTGAATCTGGAAAAAGGACTATTAGCTGATGCGCTATGTGCAAAAGTATCCCCGTCACCCTTCTTTCCTTTATGTGAAAATGAAAATGTATCACCTCTATCTCTCTTAGAACCAGTTTCTCCTTGGGGCTGATCTGCAGAATTAGAGGTAACACCAGACATGGCCAAAATTTGTGGAGTAGATGGTTGGCCATTTTCCACAAAGGATTTGAGGCTGACGTAGCCCTTTGGTAACTTCAAACTTTCAATACTAGGAAAGGTAGTTAGCCTATTTCTCATTAAGTCTGTTTTTTCTCTGGCTAACATTATTCCTGTTCTTACTTTTTCAATCTTAGCAGTATCTATATTGTCAATGTTTTTGAACAAAATACTTCTAAGACCCTCTTTTGGTTCTGTTGTACTAGAGGAAAACTTTAGCTTTAAGGCTGAAAGAGCTACTTCTCTATAATGAGGTGGAGAAGTAGGGTGTGGTAATGCCTCTCTCAGGTGTTCAAGGGACTTGGAGATTATTCCCATGTTGGAATTGACATCATTCAACTGTTGTTTGTGCTCATTCTGAATTCCCAAACATTCATTATAACTTGTGTGCATTTTCTTTATATGTTCTTTAATCTCTAGCACATCTTTCGCTATATCATCTATATTTTGCAACATACAAACAATCTGATAGTTTGTATAATTGTGCATCTTCTCTATGTCAGACTGCTCTGTATCTGACATATTATTCATTTGTATCCATTGGAAATCTGTTCTCAGAGTACCATTCTTGAAAGTTTTTCTAGAGTTAGCCGACTCTAGATATCTTTCGTTAATCTTTGCAACTGGATCCTGTGAGGCTCTGGGAAGGCTAAAGCTTTTTATATCAAGCAATATTGGTTCAGGCTGCTGATCTTCAAGTTGGAAACTGGAAGATGGACCAGATACACAGAATTGACAATCATAAGATTTATGAGCAAGAGCTTTCTTTTGGTTTCTTTTAGGAGTAGGATTACTGGACGGTGATGGTGAAGGAGGTATTATGGCTTTTGTACTGTCTAGGCTTTCGAACAATGGAGACCTATCCAGAGTGGTCATAGATCTGACTAGATGCGGACCTGTGAACCGGAGACTAGAAGAACCATCAAAGTGCTTGACAAAAGACAATCGCCTTGGCTCTCTTGCCGTTTGTAGTTGAGGATATCTTTGGGATAATGGAACGTAAGTACTATTCCATTCCTCTGGCAAAGTGCATTCTGAAAATCCTATTTGCAAAGGGGCAGTATTACCAGGGCCAACTATTTCAAATACAAATACTCATTCATATCGTTATGGAAGAGTGTAGGCTTCACATTTGTAACCCAAGGGTCTGCTTTGGAAGGGACAGGGTGATAATTGGATCGATCTTCATTGTTTTGGAGAGCGGGACGGAGCAAAGGCAAGTGTAATTACAGTGGCTTTGTTAGAAAACAAACCAACATCACTGTGACTAGAAAAGGAATGCAATCGGTCTTGCCGGCTTCAGATCAGTCAACATTGAAATCCGACAAATGGTGGAAGCAAAGGCCTATTGTGCACCCAACGAACTACTTCTCAGTATGTTCACAAGACGAGGAAGTAACTTGACAGAGATCAACCTGTCAGTAGGGATGGATGCATTCAGGTTCTATAAGCCCCGACGGCGGACTCCGTGGAGACCTGGACTTGACTCCCAGCAGCCACGCCAACGAGATCGACAATGTCTTGCTGTAGTTCAGTGGTCGTGGTAATAAGGCCTCGAATGGCTGGCACATCATTTATTTATTTATTTTTATATCATCACTCGATAACAACAGATCAACACTGTATTGCACAAATTCCATTCCCAAGCCATCCAAAACACTTCTTTTGATGCACCGGGAATAGGTCTTTGAGGAAAGAGAATAAATCTCATCGGGCTTTCACTATCGACAAAGTCATATGCCAATTTCACCTTCGGAAACAAAATTTATTTGAGGAATTTCCAACAGGATTTTTGGAGCAAGTATAGAAACCATCCCGTGGAAGAGTCAATTTCCTATTCGTGGTACTCTTGTCTAGGATTACAACAAAAGTTCTTTGAGGAATTTCAAGCAGGTTTTATGGCGCAGATATAGAAACCATCCCGTAGAAAATATTAAGAGTTGATATCCTATTCTTGGTATTGTTGTCTAAAATTACAAAAAAAAAATGTTTGAGGAATTTCCAGCAGGATTTCTGGAGCAAATATAGAAACCATCCCGTGGAAAATATTAAGAGTCGATTTCCTATCTTGGTACTGTTGTCTAAAATTACACCATAGTTTTGCTTCCAAAGACAAAACAGAGACAACACGCTGCATGCCAAACCCGACAACAATTGCATACATAAAACCCATATGCTCACATTTTTTAAGTTGAACAGCCCCCAGATATAAGGAACCAATGGAACCTTGTAGAAACTTTACTTCCAATAGTGATTGAGTTTCAGTGGTCTTTTGAATCAGTATGTAGTGGTAATATTTCTGGGTTTTGAACTCTATTGAGAGGGTTGAAGGTATATTAATTAATATGGATGAGTAAGCTTAGAAATGAATATATATTAATTGCATGTTTATTTTTCATAAACTAAGATGGATTAAATCTATGAGGCACAAACCATCTTTTATAGTACAAAATTTGTTTGGAAAATGTTTCACCTTCATAGATTTGATTATTTAAAGTTAAGATTGATCTTTGGTGGTTCCAATTGCTAGGTAATTATTATGTATATGTATATGATTGACATTAACTTGACCTTTTGAAATTTGCATGATTATGAATCCAAATAATAATAAATTAAAAATGTTTACTTATGAATATGGTGAACATGATTAATGTCAATCTACTATTAATCTATGCTATTAAGTTTTTAGAATAGTGGCACAATTTGTATATGATAAAACTTATGTTTATCTATATGAATTAGAAATATATTTTCTTAGGAATCACATAAGAAATTTCTTGAATATGCATAAAGTAACAATGTTGAATGGAAACATTTACATTCAAAACTATTTTTTTTACACATAAATAAATGAATATGTCAATTTCTATTTTTTTAAACTTGATTTGTTGATTTAGAAATGATGAGAAATGTACATTGAAATCAATATATATGTTTTTATATATTTTTAGATGTGTTTATATAGGAATGATGAAAATGTATATTGAAATGTTTTAATTATTTGATCATCTCTCCCCCTCTCTGATTAATGGATGTTTTCTTTTCACATAATAAAGTCATGTTATTTTAAATTGACACTTAACATTACACTCATAGAGTAATACGTCATAATCTCAAGCATACCTTGATTACAAAAGCTCCTAAAGAATAAACTAGACTTTTATTATTGGTGGTTGTCCCAAATGGTTATTGTAGTGTAGAGAAATCTCTTAATACAAAAATTATAACAAATGTGATGAAATGTTGAATCAAAGCACGTGTACTCCCAAACAACAACAATATAATGTTAACCAAAATATCCAGTCAGAAAAGGATGCCACACATGCTCCACAAAATGGGAGAAGGAAGCCCTCTTACATGACATTTTGATTCTTTGATCTTTCCCCTCTACTTTGATAAGTACGCATATAAATATTTAGAGGAATAAAATTTGGATGCTTAACTCTAAAAAAGAAAACCTACAAAACATTGAATAACAAAATGATTCATTAATGGACATAAAATACCCCTTCAAATACGAGAGGACATATTTTAATTCAAGGAATACATTCCAACTAATTTAATCACTGGCAACCTAGGGAAAAAATAAATCCCCAAAATTGGAATGGATTGGATGATATTTCACTTAATGACATCTAAATATCAATCTCAAGAGAAAAAGGTTGGCGACAACACCCTCCCATCCTCCAACACCAAAATCTCAACTTTATCATTGATTTGCTATAACAAAATTGAGATTGAGACACAAGAATAAACTAGATTGATACATAAGAATCATCCACATAAATGTTGAGTTTTCTAGCTTAGAAGGTACTTCTATTCTTGTGTCTTAACTAGAAGGGCCTTGATTTGCCTCTTTAGGAGCTTATGTGTGACATGGAGAGTGTGCAAGTGAGTTGCACATATGCAAATGTGTTGCATGTGACATCGATGAGATGTGCATCCAAAGTAAGCTAAATTTATGATTTTTACTTGAGTTAAACTAGAGAAAGTTCAAGATAGGATAGTTAATTAAAGTAAAGTCACTTATCTTTAGTTAACTTTGCGAACTAGTTTTAGCAGTCAATCTTAGCAATATGAATATCTTGACAATCAACATAAGCAAATAATAATCATGGGAAGAAAGGTAGTTCAACATTGTAGGTGGGTTGTAATACTTCATTATTTAGATTGGATATTGGTTGGGAAGGTAATTGAGGTCTCTGTAGAGTTTGAGAAGGTATTTGAAGTTGTTGCCCATGTGCTTGATGTGGACCTTGTGGTGCCATATTTCCAAAGGGGGAAGGTCCTCTCCATCCTATGGCCCAAACTTAATTTTGCATTTGAGGGAACTATTGTGGCCATGGCATAGGTGGATACCATCCAAGAGTCAAAGTAAAATATTGGGAAGGATTAGGATTAGATCAAAATGATGGAGGGGGGCAAGGTTTCTTCTGAGCCACAAAAATATTTGCTTGGTCTCCTCATTAGCCTCTTTAAAAACTTACTTAACCCCTAGTAAAACCCATAGTAAACAAGGACAATATTGAGTGGAAATTTTGTTCTCACAAATGTCACGTGAATCAACACTATTTAAATGACATTGTCAAAGAGGGTATTTCACCCGATATTTTAAGAAAAATATGGCCAAGTTCAACTCAACCCTTCTTATTTTTCGCTTGTAGGGTGTCTAATTGGGAGCTTAGCATACTAAGGATATCAATTTTCAAATTGTTTAATAAATTTCCTAGCTCAACCTTAGTCATCGTTGTCACACTTGACCTACTAATTATAGAGACCATATCTTGAGAATTCTTCCCATATTTTGAGCTCCCTCTAGAATAACACTTACATAAGTCACAAATATCCCCATATTTTAGTAGGGAAATATCCCCTACTCCCACGAGGTTTAATGTATCAAAACAGTTCTCTCGTATTCCTTAAGGGAAAAGGATATGCAGGGTTTCTGGGTCTAAAGTGTTTTTTTTTTTCCTTTGTAAATTATACAGGAACATCTCCATGTAATTCTCTAGACTTTCATCAGCTGCTTGGGACATTTTGAATATTTCTTCTTCGACATGCCATACTTTAAAATAATCTTGATATTTAGATTGAAAATAATTTTTTCGGTGATAATCACATCGGAGAAAATATTATCGACACAGTTCGAACCAACTATTATGGTTCATCTTCATCTTGTCCTGAAGATGAGCCACACTAGTTGGTTCGAAACACGACGACAATATTTTCTCCGATGTGATTATCACCAAAATATTTATTTTCAATCTTGATATTTCTTCAACAGTACCTTCTTCATATTGTCCCAAGTTCAAATGGAGTTTCCCCCAAATCCCATAAACCATCGGAGGGATACTTCTTTCAAAGTAACAAGAAATAATTTTAGTTATTAGGCATCCATGGAATAATCATAACTACGACAAAGAACATCAAATTAAAACAAAAAAAAGTATCCAAATCCTCCTTTGGTGACCTTTAATGTATTTTAGTATCAGAGGAGGATTTGGATACTTTTTTGTTTTAATTTGATGTTCTTTGTTATAGTTATGATTATTCCACAGATGCCCAATAACTAAAATTATTTCTTGTTACTTTGAAAGAAGTAGCCCTCCGATGGTTTATGGGATTTGGGGGAAACTTCATTTAAACTTGGGACAATATGAAGAAGGCACTTTTGAAGAAATATCAAGATTAAAAATAAATATTTCGGTGATAATCACATCAGAGAAAATATTGTCGTCACGTTTCGAACCAACTGGTGTGGTTCATCTTCAGGACAAGATGAAGATGAACCACACTAGTTGGTTCGAACTGTGTCGATAATATTTTCTTCGATGTGATTATCACCGGAAAAATTATTTTCAATCTAAATATCAAGATTATTGTAAAGTATGGCATGTCGAAGAAGAAATATTCAAAATGTCCCAAGCAGATGATGGAAGTCTAGAGAATTACATGGAGATGTTCCCGTATAATTTACAAAGGAAAAAACACTTTAGGCTGAGAAACCCTGCATATCCTTTTCCCTTAATGAATACGAGAGAACTGTTTTGATACATTGAACCTCATGGGAGTAGGGGATATTTCCCTACTAAAATATGAGGATATTTGTGACTTATGTAAGTGTTATTCTAGAGGGAGCTCAAAATATGGGAAGAATTCTCAAGATATGGTCTCTATAATTAGTAGGTCAAGTGTGACAACAATGACTAAGGTTGAGCTAGGAAATTTATTAAATAATTTGAAAATTGATATCCTTAGTATGCTAAGCTCCCAATTAGACACCCTACAAGCGAAAAATAAGAAGGGTTGAGTTGACCTTGGCCATATTTTTCTCCAAATATCAGACGAAACACCCTCTTTGACAATGTCCTTTAAATAGCATTGATTCACGTGACATTTGTGAGTACAAAATTTCCACTCAATATTGTCCTTGTTTACTAGGGGGTTTACTAGGGGTTAAGTAAGTTTTTAAAGAGGCTAATGAGGAGACCAAGCAAATATTTTTTGTGGCTCAAAAGAAACCTTGGCCCCCTCCATCATTTTGATCTAATCCTAATCCTTCCCAATATTTTACTTTGACTCTTGGATGCTATCCACCTATGCCATGGCCACAATAGTTCCCTCAAATGCAAAATTAAAGTTGGGCCCTAGGGTGGAGAGGACCTTCCTCCTTTGGAAATATGGCACCACAAGGTCCACATCAAGCACATGGGCAACAACTTCAAATACCTTCTCAAACTCTACAAAGACCTCAATTACCTTCCCAACCAATATCCAATCTAAATAATGAAGTATTACAACCCACCTACAATGTTGAACTACCTTTCTTCCCCTGTATATTATTTACTTATGTTGATTGTCAAGATATTCATATTGCTAAGATTGACAACTAAAATTAGCTCGCAAAGTTAACTAAAGATAAGTGACTTTACTTTAATTAACTATCCTATCTTGAACTTTCTCTAGTTTAACTCAAGTAAAAATCATAAATTTAGCTTACTTTACATGCACATCTCATCGATGTCACATGCAACACATTTGCATATGTGCAACTCACTTGCACACTTTCCATGTCACACGTAAGCTCCTAAAGAGGAAAATCAAGGCCCTTCTAGTTAAGACACAAGAATAGAAGTACCTTCTAAGCTAAAAAACTCAACATTTATGTGGATGATTCTTGTGTCTCAATCTAGTTTATTCTTGTGTCTCAATCTCAATTTTGTACTAGCAAATTAATGATAAAGTTGAGATTTTGGTGTTGGAGGATGGGAGGGTGTTGTCACCAACTTTTTTTTCTTGAGATTTTTATTTAGATGTCATTAAGTGAAATCTCATCTAATCCATTCCAATTTTGGGGAATTATTTTTTTCTCTAGGTTGCCAGTGATTAAATTATTTGGAATGTATTCCTTGAATTAAAATATGTCCTCTAGTATTTGAAGGGGTATTTTATGTCCATTAATGGATCATTTTGTTATTCAATGTTTTGTAGGTTTTCTTTTTTAGAGTTAAGCATTCAAATTTTATTCCCCTAAATATTTATATGCCTACTTATCAAAGTAGAGGGGAAAGATCGAAGAATCAAAATTTCATGTAAGAGGGCTTCCTTCTCCCATTTTGTGGAGCATGTGTGGCATCCTTTTCTAACTGGATATTTTGGTTAACATTATATTGTTGTTGTTTGGAAGTACACGTGCTTTGATTCAACATTTCATCACATTTGTTATAATTTTTGTATTAAGAGCTCTCTCTACACTACAATAACCATTTGGGACAACCACCAATAATAAAAGTCTAGTTTATTCTTTAGGAGCTTTTGTAATCAAGGTATGCTTGAGATTATGATGTATTACTCTATGAGTGTAATGTTAAGTGTCAATTTAAAATAACATGACTTTATTATGTGAAAAAGAAAACATTCATTAATGAGAGAGAGGGGGAGAGATGATCAAATAATTAAAACATTTCAATATACATTTTCATCATTCCTATATGAACACATGTAAAAATATATAAAAACATATACATTGATTTCAATGTACATTTTTCATCATTTCTAAATCAACAAATGAAGTTTATAAAAATAGAAATTGACATATTCATTTATTTATGTGAAAAAAATAATTTTGAATGTAAATGTTTCCATTCAACATTGTTACTTTATGCATATTCAACTAATTTCTTATGTGATTTTTAAGAAAATATATTTCTAAGACATATAGATAAACATAAGTTTTATCATATACAAATTGTGCCACTATTCTAAAAACTAAATAGCATAGATTAATAGTAGATTGACATTAAAAATGTTCACCATATTACTTAGTAAGCATTTTTAATTTATTATTATTTGGATTCATAATCATTCAAATTTCAAAAGGTCAAGTTAATGTCAAACATATACATATACATAATAACTACCTAGCAATTGGAACCACCATAGATCAATCTTAATGAAGGTGAAACTTTTTCCAAACAAATTTTGTACTATAAAAGATGGTTTGTGCCTCATAGATTTAATCCATCTTAGTTTATGAAAAATAAACATGCAATTAATATATATTCATTTCTAAGCTTACTCATCCATATTAATTAATATACCTTCAACCCTCTCAATAGAGTTCAAAACCCAGAAATATTACCATTGCATTCTGATTCAAAAGACCACTCAAACTCACTCACTATTGGAAGTAACATTGCTACAAGGTTCCACTGGTTCCTTGTATCTGGGGGTTGTTCAACTTCAAAAATGTGAGCATATGATTTTTAGGTATGCAATTGTTGTTGGGTTTGGCATGGTGGCATTATGACATAGGTTTGGAAGTATGGCATAGGTGTTGTCCTTGATGGCAACTCACTCAAAGAGCAGATCATCGTTCAGGCTCTCAGAAAGGAAGAAAATGAGGTATACGTAGGTTCATCTTAGAAAAGATGTGTATATACGCGGGTTCACCAATCAAAAGGCATGTATACGTATGCACACACTTTCATGCAGAGAAAAGCGCATACATGTGGGAAAGTTTATGTTTGGTCCATGGTATTTAGTCCGACATATTTGAACCTATGGTTTTGGTCCTTGGTATTGCATACAAAGATTTGAACCCTGGTATTGAGTCCCTAGTATTGGTTATCAATGGTTTTGGACCATGGTCTGTGTAAGCCTAAGACTATAAAAAGGGAAGGAGATCATTTGGCAAGGGTATTGATTGAAGCATTGAATATCTTAAGTGGAGCACGATCTGGAACACTGGTGATTGGTTTATGGTGCATTGTTGAATCTGATCGAAGGAGGAACCTGAGCACTAAAAGATGGATAAGTTCTATTGATCAAGACCTTAAGGCTTGAATAGTAGTATCATTGTATGGTTTTTTATCTATTGTATTTGGCACATGAGTAGATCTATAAATCTAATAAACGGGGCATAATTTATGTCTGAATTCTTGAAAAGAGAAAATTATCTGTTATAGATCTGTACGCAGGTTCTGCACATTAGAGGCGCGTATACATGCAGGTTCAACGAAATAAAACAGCGTATACGCGGGTTGGAATTGATACAGCTGCATATGTACGCAGATTTATGCTTGGTGAAGTAGCGTACATGTCATGAAATATGCTTTAGCTGCTTCTGTTTATTACTATAGTGTTTTGTGTTTAGATTTGGTGTCTGGTTATTATTATTGTTTTCTGATTACAACATTCTGAGAAGTGTTTGATTGATTCTATATTGGGTTGTACAAATGAGATTGATTGTTGCACATATACTTGATGTTTGATTGATGTTATTCATGGATGCAGTCCGAAAATTAATGAAATGTGGTCCCTGGAAGAAAGAGAAGGTTGAAGCCTTCTGCAAGTAGTACCCTGCGTACTAGTACCATTGCTAGTACAAGAGCTAAAGGGGGTTGCAGCTCCCTTCCAGGAGAAGCTGGAGAACAAGAGAAGGTTGTAGCCTTCTACAGGTAGAAGCCTGTGTACTGGTATAAGACTGCACCAGTACAGAAATATTGTAAAAAGAAGTTTCTTATTAAAAAAAGATTGAGACGCTTGCAGCAGGTGTTTTCACACACATTGGGTTTCCACCTTACATCATGGGTGTTCATGTGTGCTTCTTGTGTGTGATGATCTGTTCTATTTTACTGCTCCTGTTTACTATTCATATGGTTAATAATGTTCTGATGCACTCATTAAGGATCAACTAACTGAATCATAAGTTTACTAGGTATACGCTTGTTGAAAGTCTTAGAATGTGCAATGATGAAAGCGTGGCTAACTACTTCTTGCGTATAGATGAGATCGTAAATTGTATGAAAAACTTAGGTGAAGAAATAAAAGAAGTTGTTTTGGTTGAAAAGGTACTAAGATCTTTGTCTCCTAAGTTTGATTCAAAAGTTTCTGCCATAGAAGAAAAACAAAATCTACGGAGTCTTACCATGTCACAACTGCACAGAATTCTAACTGCTTATGAAATGAGAAAAGGGGGGCCGTCAGATAGGAGAGAAGTTGCTTTCAAAGCTTCAAGAAAAGGAGATTACAATGGGTCAGGATATATGTCTGAAGAAGAAGAATCAAACTTTGTCAAGAACCTTCAACGAGGAACTGGAAGATTCAGAGTTAAGTTGTCTTTCAAATGCTTTGCTTCTGTAAGAGTCGGTCACTATGCTGCAAAATGTCCTCATAAAGATAAACTAGACAAAGATAAGGAACTTGTCAGATGGAACAAAAAACAGAATGTAAGTAGGAAGAGCTATTATACTCATGAAGATAGTGATGGACTTTCAAATAGTGATGAAGATGAACAAGGTAATGATAATAGACTTTTGATGGCTTTTGAAGATGATGACTTCTTAGATGCTATAAATGAAGAATATTTTTATGAAGAAATTTCTAAACTCAAAATTTGTTTAGAAGAAAATAACACGATTATAGATACTTTGAAATTCCAACTTGCTGAAAGAGATAAGCACAATGAAGAATTAGAATGTGAAATTGTGGGTCTAAGAAAAGAAATTGAGAAAACAAAATCTCTTAATCTTAGATTTTCTAAAGGATATGAAACTTTAGATGAGATTATCAAAGTGCAGCGTTCTCCTCTAATCAAGACAAGTCTCGGATATTCTAAAGAAACGTCTCAAGCACAGAAGCAAGCACAGAAGCCATCCACCTCCAACAATTATCTTGATGCAGCAAGGAGAAGTGAACAGGTTGACAATCAACACCAAAAGCAGAATGCAGATTACTAGGTAAATCAGGGACCATTTGCTTCAAGAATAAACAAAGATTACCAAGTAAATCGGGGGCAATCTACTTCAAGGATGAACAAAATCTTCAATCAACCACAGGTAAATCATCTTCAATTTGGCTCAAGAATGGATGTAAATAGAAACTATAATCAATTGGGTGGTAGGTTTCATAATCGCAGGAATTTCTTCAATGGCCAATGTTTCTCTTGTCATAAATTTGGTCATAAATCTGCTCAATGTGTTGCCTACAAGACTATCATGACTAGGGAAGCTCAAAAACAAAGAAGTATGACTGGGACCATGAAGAGGACCTACAATAACTTTTCTGCTCTTGAAAATGAAATAGAGTGTTCTATTTGTAACAATTTCGGTCATGAAGATTCTGAATGCAGGAGTAGGTTTCGGCAAACAACTCAGAACGAGCAAGCTTCATTGAACCCCAAAACATGGAGAAAGAAAGAACCACAACCAGAAAGATGTGGGATCGCCTTATATGCAGAAGGACAGGAAAATCAATGGTACATCGACAATGGATGCTCAAAACATATGACAGGTGATAAAGAAAAACTTCAGTCATATAGTGCCTTAGAAAAGGAAAAGAAGGTTTCATTTGAAAATGACACCCTTGCATTCATAAAAGGTAAAGGTTATGTTCAGTTGAAAGAGAAGGTCAAAGCTGGAAACGTTATGTAGGTTGATGGCTTAAAGCATAATCTATTGAGTGTCAGTCAAATGTGCGATCAAGGAACTGAGGTAATATTTCGATCAAATGGATGTATTGTTTGTGAGCTTGATACAGGAAAAACAGTGATCAAAGGCATAAGAACTCCAAACAATTTATACATATTCAAAGAAGGACAACATCAATGCTATCTAAGCAAGAATGATGAACACTAGCTATGGCACACAATATTGGGGCATCTTAGCTTCTCTCAGATTAGGAAAGCATGCAAATATCAGGCGGTTCATGATCTTCCTGACATTAGAATTCCAGACAATACAATATGCAAATCATGTCAGTTTGGTAAACAAACCAGAACTAATTTCCCTGAAAAAGGAAGGATCAGCTAGCAGGCCACTTGAACTTTTCCATACTAATATATGTGGTCTAACTAAGAAGAGGTCACCTCGAGGAGAAGAATACTTCATATTATTCATTGACGACTTCTCAAGGATGTGTTGGATAGGACTCATGAAGTATAAAGATGAAGCTTTCGAAAAATTCAAATCATTCAAAGCCTTGGTTGAAAATGAATCAGATTGCAGAATCAAATGTCTCAGATCTTATCGAGGAGGAGAATTTACCTTGGATGATTTTTTCGATTTTTGTGAAGAACATGGAATAAGAAGGGAATTATCTGCTGCAATGACTCCACAACAAAACGAAGTAGTGGAAAGGATGAACAGAACGGTTCAACAAATGGCTCGTGCTATGCTTGATGAATCAGGAACTCCCGCAACCTTCTGGGGTGAAGCCGCATTTGTCGCGGTTACTATTCTCAACAAGACAAACGTCTGGGTAAATAGCACTCAGACTCCTCATGAACTTTGGTATGGTAAGACTCCCATGGTAAAATACTTCAAAAATTTTGGAAGCAAATGCCACATTAAGAGGACTGATGAAAACCTTGGCAAGTTTGAACCTAGAGCAGATGAATGCATTCTCCTTGGTTACTCTCCCCACAACAAGGCATATAAGTGTTACAATAAAAGACTTGGAAAAATCATTGAAAGTATTGATGTAGTGGTTGACGAAGAAGGAAATACTCCTAGGCAGGTAAGATCTGAAGTCTTCGAAGATGATGAGGACTCTCCTTCAACATCAAATCAGATTCATGATGAAGAAGAAACCCATGAGGCACCAGAAGAACAAATAAGAATAGAAGAAAAGACTCCATCCAGATACGTTCAGAAGAATCATCCAGAATCTCAAATTTTGGGCCAGAAAGAGGCAGGTGTACAAACAAGGAGAACCATTTCAGAAGCTTCAAGCTATCTAGCATTGCTCTCCTCCACCGAACCACAAAATGTAAAAGAGGCATGCAAAGATGAATGCTGGGTCAAGGCCATGGAGGAAGAACTTGAATACATTGAAAAGAATAAAACTTGGGAGTTGGTTTCTAGACCACAAGATAAGAATGTCATAGGGACAAAATGGATTTTCAAAAATAAGTTGAATGAAAATGGGGATGTAATTAGAAACAAGGCAAGACTTGTTTGTAAAGGGTATGCGCAACAAGAGGGTATAGACTTCGAAGAAACTTTTGCACCAGTTGCTAGACTTGAGGCTATAAGAATGTTTCTTGCTCTCTCTAGCTTTTAGAAGTTCAAAGTATTTTAGATGGACGTGAAATCTACCTTTCTGAATGGAGATCTGGATGAAGAAGTATATATTGAGTGACCAGATGGGTTTATCCTTGGAAATGATCCAAAACTTGTATGTAGAATCAAAAAGACTCTCTATGGTCTTAAACAGGCTCCAAGGGCTTGGTATTATCGGTTGGATAAATACCTCCATCAACAAGGATTTACAAAAGGATCAACAGATAGCAATCTATATATAAAGATTGACAATGAAAAGTTGTTAATACTTGTTGTGTATGTTGATGATATCATCTTTAGTAGCAATGAAGAAGACATGAGTCAAAACTTTGCCTTGGTGATGCAAAAAGAATTTGAAATGTCTCTGCTTGGTGAGCTCACATATTTTCTTGGTTTACAGGTCCAACAAAACAAAGATGGTGTTTTTCTATCACAGACCAAGTATCTCAAGCAGATCTTAAAGAAATATGGGATGGAGGATTCAAAACCAGTATGTACCCCTATGATAACAGGATGTAGCCTTAGCGCAAATGATGAATCAACAGCAGTACATCAACCAACCTATAGATCCATGATTGGTAGTCTGCTTTCTCTATAAGGTACCCGACCAGACATTATGCATGCAGTGGGAATAGTTGGAATATTTCAGGCAAATCCAAAAGAAACTCATCTTCAAGCAGTCAAGAGAATTTTCAAGTATCTTCAAGGAACTCAAAATTATGGATTATGGTATCCCAGAGGTACATATCTCACACTTCATGCATATATAGATGCAGATTGGGCAGGTAGCGTGGATGACAGAAAAAGCACTAGTGGTGGTGCATTCTTCATGGGTTCTAGATTAGTATCTTGGTTTAGCAAGAAACAGAGTTCAATTGCTCTATCTACAGCTGAAGCAGAATATGTAGTTGTTGCATCTTGCTGCACACAACTCCTTTGGATGATGCAAACATTGCAAGACATGCAAATTACTTGTACTCCACCTATCTCTATATTTTGTGATAATACAAGTGCAATTAGTATTTCAAAGAATCCTGTCATGCATTCAAAGACTAAGCACATACCTATCAAGTATCATTTTCTCCGAGAACAAGTGCTTGAACAAAAGGTTAAATTGGAGTATGTTCCCTCTAAGGAACAAGTTGCTGATATACTCACCAAACCACTGCCCAGGGAGACATTTGAATATCTCAGACAGAAGCTAGGGGTAGTTGATGCATCATCTTGCTGTTGAATCTTGTCTATTTTCAGAGATTAATGGTTGTGCACGAGTTTCAGGTGGGTAATCCGCGTACATATGCCGATTACTGTGGGTACAGTCGCGTATATGCTGGTTTGAAGAAAAGCAGTGGGGTCAGACTCAGGATGAAAAGGGACTGTTATGGGTTTAATAGGGAACATCTGGCATAGGTTCAGGGGGAGCATATATTCTTCCAATAATGCATTGTTGGCATTATCTTAGAAGATATTGGTTCAAATTCTCTGTTGTTTTGGTTTCAGGAGGAACAGGTGCAGAGCAAAAATGTGGTTGATCTGAATAATGTTTGACAGATGCTACAGATTTTAGTTGTGGATAATTGTCTTAATCTTGCTGTAGATATTGTATCTCTATGTCATGTATTTCTTTTCTTTTCTTATCAAGGTCATGGAACGACCTATCTTGGTTTCCCCACTATGCCTGGGATGAATGAAGAAATGACCTTGTTTTTATCATGTATAAATTCTTGGTTGGGTAGATGTGTCAATTCCCACTTGGTTGGGAGAGGGATGTATGTATGATTTTTTGGTGGTAGGAAGGTCATTTATAGTATATAAAGTCATGTTTCTATTGCAAAACACCTTCCTGCAGATCTTGCCTACAGTCAGGGGGAGCTTGGATAGCACAACATAATAGAGAATTCAGCATGTACTCAGGGGGAGCATACCCCTTTGCCCTTGATGTCAAAGGGGGAGAATGACTTTGAGTGACGGTTGCCATCAAGTCCAAAGGGGGAGATTGTTGGCATTATGACACAGGTTTGGCAATATGGCATAGGTGTTGTCCTTGATGGCAACTCACTCAAAGAGCAGATCACCGTTCAGGATCTCAGAAAGGAAGAAAATAAGGTATACACAGGTTCATCTTAGAAAAGGCGTATATACGCGGGTTCACCGATCAAAAGGCGCGTATACGTATGCACGCACTTTCATGCAGAGAAAAGCGCGTACATGTGGGAAAGTTTATGTTTGGTCCATGGTATTTAGTCTGACATATTTGAACCTATGGTTTTGGTCCTTGGTATTGTATACAAAGAGTTGAACCCTGGTATTGAGTCCCTAGTATTGGTTATCAATGGTTTTGGACCATGGTGTGTGTAAGCTTCAGACTATAAAAAGGGAAGGAGATCATTTGGCAAGGGTATTGATTGAAGCATTGAATATCTTAAGTGGAGCACAATCTGGAACACTGGTGATTAGTTTATGGTGCATTGTTGAATCTGATCGAAGGAGGAACCTGAGAACTAAAAGATGGATAAGTTCTATTGATCAAGACCTTAAGGCTTGAATAGTAGTATCATTGTATGGTTTTTGATCTGTTGTATTTGGTGCATGATTAGATCTATAAATTTGATAAACGGGGTATAATTGATGTCTGAATTCTTGAAAAGAGAAAATTGTCTGTTATAGATTTGTATGCAGGTTCCGTACATCAGAGGTGCTTATACACGCAGGTTCAACGAAATAAAATAGCGTATACGCGGGTTGGAATTGATACAGTTGCGTATGTACGTAGACTTATGCTTGGTGAAGTAGCGTACATGTCATGAAATATGCTTTAGCTGCTTCTGTTTATTATTGTAGTGTTCTGGGTTCAGATTTGGTGTCTAGTTACTATTACTGTTTTCTGATTACAGCATTCTGAGAAGTGTTTGATTGATTCTATATTAGGTTGTACAAAGGAGATTGATTGTTGCAGATATACTTGATGTTTGATTGATGTTATGCATGGATCCAGTCTAAAAATTAATGAAACATGGTCCCTGGAAGAAAGAGAAGGTTGAAGCCTTCTGCAGGTAGTAGCCTGTGTACTAGTACCACTGCTAGTACAAGAGCTAAAGGGGCTTGCAGTTCCCTTCCAGGAGAAGCTGGAGAACGAGAGAAGGTTGTAGCCTTCTGCAGGTAGAAGCCTGTGTACTGGTATAAGACTGCACCAGTACAGAAATATTGTAAAAAGAAGTTTGCTATTAAAAAGAAGATTGAGACGACTTGCAGCAGGAGGTTTTCACCCACATTAGGTTTCCACCTTACGTCATGGTGTTCATGTGTGCTTCTTGTGTGTGATGATCTGTTCTATTTTATTGCTCCTGTTTACTATTCATATGGTTAATATGTTCTGATGCACTCATTAAGGATCAACTAACTGAATCATAAGTTTACTAGATATACGCTTGTTGCACTACACACAGTTGCATATACACGCGGTTTGCCTTAACTAAAGTAGCGTATATGAATCTTAATATGGAAATTAAAAAGTTATATTGATTTGATAATACTGATTCACCCCCCTCTCAGTATTATTTCCAACATGGCATGCAGCGTGTTGTCTCTGTTTTGTCTTTGGAAGCAAAACTATGGTGTAATTTTAGACAACAGTACCAAGATAGGAAATCGACTCTTAATATTTTCCACGGGATGGTTTCTATATTTGCTCCAGAAATCCTATTGGAAATTCCTCAAACATTCTTTTTTTTGTAATTTTAGACAACAATACCAAGAATAGGATATCAACTCTTAATATTTTCTATGGGATGGTTTCTATATCTGCGCCAGAAACCCTGCTTGAAATTTGTCAAAGAACTTTTGTTGTAATCCTAGACAAGAGTACCAAGAATAGGAAATCGACTCTTCTACGGGATGGTTTCTATATCTGCTACAGAAATCCTGTTGGAAATTCCTCAAATAAATTTTGTTTCCGAAGGTGAAATTGGCATATGACTTTGTCGATAGTGAAAGCCCGATTAGATTTATTCTCTTTCCTCAAAGACCTATTCTTGGTGCATCAACAGAAGTGTTTTGGATGGCTTGGGAATGGAATTTGTGCAATACAGTGTTGATCTGTTGTTATCGAGTGATGATATATAAAAAAAAATGATGTGCCAGCCATTCGAGGCCTCGTTACCACGAACACTGAACTACAGCAAGAGATCGTCGATCTTGTTGGCGTGGCTGCTGGAATTCAAGTCCAGGTCTCTATGAAGTCTGCCATCAGGGCTTATAGAACCTGAATTCATCCGTCCCTGCTGATGGTTTGATCTCTGTCAAGTTACTTCCCCATCTTGTGAACATATTGAGAAGTAGTTCGTTGGGTGCACAATAGGCCTTTGCTTCCACCATTTGTCGGATTTTAATGTTGACTGATCTGAAGCAAGCAAGACCGGTTGCATTCCTTTTCTGGTCACAATGATGTTGGTTTGTTTTCTAACAAAGTCACTGTAATTACACCTGCCTCTGCTCCGTCCCACTCTCCAAAACAACAAAGATCGATCCAACTATCACCCTATTCCTTCCAAAGCAGACCCTTGGGTTACAAATGTGAAGCATACACTCTTCCCTGACGATATGAACGAGTTGCATGTATGTAATCGTTGTCCCCAAAACCATGAATAATAAAAGCAACTGGGAATTTGAATGAAATGTGCAGGCTCACTCTCTACAGTATCAAGTAAACCCAAAAATTCGGCCACAATGTTGTGAAAAGCCCTATGATGGTGTTGCAGACACAGGGCAACACCAACGCAACCCTGAAACTCTGTGGTTGAAGGAGAGTATGCCACAATTGGATGAAACAGAACATGTCATCCAATAACAATATCAAACAACAAATTTCAAAACAAAGTGGGAAAACAAATTTCAAATTCAAATGACCTCTAGGAGTGGGGAATATAAATGGTAATATGCCGATAATAAATTAGAGCCACTGTCACTAACGACAAGCAATATCAAGGCATGTCCCATTGGTATTTTCCGGTGAAGACTCGAGTCCTTTCCCAGCCATAACGCTATCATGTTACATGCCATGTATGTATGAGGAGGTTGTTATTGGATGCATTAAAGGCCTGATAGCTAGTTGGTTATTTGTTGCCGTTGGTGAATAGGAGTGACAACTAAGAGATTAAAAAAGGGCCATTTATGTTTGTTGGTAAACGAGAATGGAGTAGTCTACCCAGGGGGCAAAGTTGCCCAAATGTTGTTGCCGACCGAGAAAATTTATGTTTACGATGATAGAGAATGACGAGGCAATGGTTAGTCGGAGAATGTGTTTCAGGCCGTGTGGGGTTGAGCATTGACGCGGATAATTAATTACGTACATTTCTCTGCAGTCCGTCATCTGACTCGCTACTCCCAACACAAATCATGAAGCCACGCAATTCGCCAATTTGAATTTGAATTGATTTATCGCGCCAGTTTAATTTTCATTTGCAGTCAATATCCAAGGATTGAATTGTGGAGTTTGGGTTGTTTTGTTACAGTGTTGTGGAATCGAGTCAGTTTGAGGTTAAGGAATGGGATGGCATGGACAAAATCTTTATGGGGCGTCAGGGCTCTTCCTCCTCAATCACTTTGGATGGGTATGAAGGGTAATTCACATGTTGGAAGTTGCTTAAGATGGTTGGATTTCCAAGCTCATTATTGCAGGTGCCTCAGATGTTGTGATGAAGGGTTTGATCTTATTTAATAATGGAAGAGTTTGTATCAACAAATGTGGGTAGGATATTGCAGAGGCGTATTCAAAGTAATCTGAAAATGATCTCAATGTTCTCATAAAGTGCAGAGCTCGGGAGATGGCCGAAAGAAGCATGCTCTTCTAGTGTATGACGGGGAAGCCAGACACTTGGCCTCCTGCAAAACAAGTCTATGTGGGAGGAGAATTTTGTGGCCGAACTTTGAAGATGCATGAGATGAATTGGTGACATAGGCAAGATGACTAAAAATGAGTCTTAAATTCTTATCAAATCATTTATAGTTAACAATGTGGACTGAGAATGAAAATATTAATGGTATTAATCTTTTGGTGTTGTGATATCGATTGCAGGGGATTATTGGAAGAGATTTGAGAGACTTTTAAAATATTCCATGGTATTTTCCGAATGCAGATGAGCTTAGAAAAATCGTAAAGAAGTGTGGAGCTTTTGAGATTGAGAGTCTGAAAGTGTGCGAGAGGGTGCCGAGTATGGGTGAGGAATATTTTGAAATCCAATCTATTGAAGGAATCTATATAGATTTTTTCAGGTTTTTTCCTGAGAAGGCCTCAGCACTTCCACTGTGCAATCCACCTTCTAGTCTGTCACATACATTGTCGCTTAACTTATAAGAAAGTAGTCGATAATGTCTACAAAATCATTTGAATTTTTATATGAGAAAAAATAAATTTACGTGAGAGGTAATCCTTTTGATGAAGATATTTATGTGGAGTTGTAATATTATTTAGTCTTCTTATTATTAAAACGATGGGGCCAATCTGTTATAACAAGTGATATATGGCAAGTTGTGGGGAGTTGCAAGGACATAGTTACAGGGAGGAGGAAGTGGCCAATCTTTTGAATTTTGATAGTAAATTTGAGAATTTTTTTTTTAATTGTATATTTAAAATGCAAATCAAATAGTCCAATTTCATTCATGTAAATTCAATTTTATGAAATATTTTGAAATTTATAATTGAGTTACCCTCGAGTCAAAGTTAGTAAAGTCGGGCTTAAAGGGAAGCCAATAATTAAACCTGCAAATTTTGAAAGTTTTGCTGATTTTGTAAGCCTCTCCATGAATTGTTTTTTATTTTTAAATTAGTGGTTTATTTGCTACATTTTACTGTTTTAAATTTTATTTGAGGTATAAAAAGCTAACAATTAGTTGTTTTTATTTTATTTTAAAATAGGTGGCTTATTTGGTATATATATATATGGGGAAATAAAAAACTAACCATCATATTTAATTTAATTTTAATTATGTTTTTGTGGAGATGATAAAGTCGATTCATAGTAAATTATAAAATTATTTTAAGTAATGATATTATTTTATTTATAAAAATAAAATTAATAAAAAATTATTACTATTCTTATTTAATAGTTTGCTTTATTTTTATTTTAAATCGATAGATAAACATTTTTATTTATTTTTTCAAGAATTTTAAATGATAACTGACTAATTTTGTATTAATAAATAGTTTTAGTAAAAATGAACTATACGTTTATAAGTGATGTTATAAGGAATTTTTAATTATAAGTTAGTTTATAAGGAAATTTTAATTAAAATTTAAATAGCTAATTTAAATTTAATCTAATAAATGTGATTGATCAAGATGAACCTTTTAAGTGATGTGATTGAGAGGATTGGAAGGTTCAATATTGATGCAACCCCATCTCGATTAGTGAAGAAACCTAGACCATCTCAAAAAGGTCCCCCAAAATTGCTCACCAAAACACTTGAAAGTATTCATTTTGATGAGGTCGAAAAGAGAGGAACCATATTGGGTATTTAAATTTTAATTAGAAATTAGTTATCATATTATATATTGATTGAACATGCTTAGATTTTATTAGCATTTTTTTATGAGTAAGATTTCATTATCTTAAATATATATTGGCTTCATTGGCTTGTTATATTTGGCTTGATTCTCATGGATATCATAGTTACGTTTGAAGAGCTACGTGATAATTCCATTGCATCAATGAATTTGTATTTTTGCATAGCCATAGATTTAAGTGTCATTTTTTATTTTTTATTATTATATGTGAGTTGTTGTTTGAAAATGACCCTAATTGATAAAAGTAATCAAGGTAGTGAGAGTGCCATTCACCAATTTTCTAAGAGAAGAAGGCCCCAACCTCTTGAAAACTGTCTTTTTACCTTAAACCTTTCAAACACCATAGTTCTTTGCTTTCATTTACTTCTCTTATAGAATAGAATGATGATTCAAGTACGTGCTAGTTAAAGAGATGAGTACAAGACTATGAGCGACCACTCATCTTCACTCTCATAGATGAGGAAGGTTGTAGTGCATTCTATCCCTATAACTAGTATTGGCTCTCTATTAACTAAGTTGAGTAAAAGATTATCAAATTGTCCACTTGCCTCCACCAACAAGGAAGGCCATAGTGCATTAGTTAGAATTTTTGATTGAAAACCCCTTTGATCATTTTCCCATCATTTGAGTGAAAACTTGGAATTTTCGAGATGATTGCATAGAGAAGTTGGATTTGTGTGAGAGATCATAGTATATGCCTAGTTGGAAGTATTCTTAAGTCAAGTAAGAGTGATTTCATTACAAGCTTGTGTGAATATGTTAAGAGTTTTGTTTCATGATTCTTGAATTGAGTTGTTAGTTTTGATTTAGAAGTGACAAATAATCTAACTTAACTCATATTACATACTATAGTGTGCTTCAAAGTTTACAAACACTAAATTGATATAAAATCATGTCAACTCACAAACACCCCTTCAAATTAAGGGGGGGAATGTTATACACCTAATCCTTGGGGATTGGTTAGATAACTTGCAAATATGTAAATAAAAGGAAATATGAGTAGTTATAAAAGGAATCAACCTTGGAAAATGAAATAAAGGGCCACTCTTGTATGTTATATAAGTCTATTTTCATCAATGCAATATCAATATGATTCATGACTCATATTCCTTGGCTCGACAAATTGAAACACGAAAAACCATATAATCTTCTCTTGAATCAAAAATGTTTGATCTTAGATGAGTCATTAGTGATTTGGCTAAGCAAAGGCAGAATGACGTTCATTCCATGGCTCCACCCTCATCTTCTATGTTGGATTATCTAATTATGTAAATTTAATCTTGTCAAATCATCAACATAATAGCCCCAATAAATATGCTAGAGTCTAAATGATATTCATGGTAGAAAACACAAGTTTCTTGGCCTTATTAATCAACTTTTGTTATAAATTTTAAAGTCTTAAATTTTCTCCCTTGTAACTGGTGCAAAATGGTAGAACCTCCCCTCCCACTTTGTTGATGTGGTAATGCGTAAAATTTAAAGCATAGACATGAAAAACATCTAGAAGACGATCAGTTGGTTGGTCACCTCATAGGTGTGGCTAGATATGCAATCTAAGTTATGGAAGAATTTTAAGTATCGATTTGGTACACTATTGAATGAATTAAGTTTATGTCAGATGGTGGAAGCATCGATATGATGAATGCCAATATGATGGAACCCAATAATTATTTGAACAGAGTGATTCATTTCTTATGGGAAGAAAAAATTATGAGAAGTCCTCGCTATGGGTTTGATGGAACACTAAAACATCATAGTACCACCTCCAAGCATAATGTAGCATCCCCATTTAATGCTTCACACGCTCAAACAACCAGTAGGATGGAGGCCCTTGGAAATAGCAAAATTGTGCAACCCAAGAAATTTCAACCCCTATATTACAACTATGCAGAGCCTCTTGGGAGTTATCGCCCTCCTAGATGGAGAAATATGTATAATTAACTCATCAACACTTGTGGTAGACCTCGTTACCAACTCTTCAGAGCATCATGTAAGCCTTTTCTCATTACAATTCAACAACTCCAGTCTTGTCTTATGCTGTGTTGGTTCGTTCTTTGGTTTTTTTGGCAATATCGGTCTTTGTCTTTCTCAACTAAACCTCGATCTCATTCGGCGTCCTAGTCTTCCCCAACCTTTTGTAACCTCCCTCTACCAACTTGCGCCCTGCACACTTAGTTAATCCTCTTCACTCAATTCTACCTCAACCACTTGTACCAGACTCAACTTCAATTTGTATCCTTTGTCCTACATTCTCTCACCCGCTCAACTAACTTTCTTTTCTTATTCTCACTATCCCCAACGCTTGTTTGCTAACTCTATTGACCCTTGTCACACTCAACTCTATACTCCAGGAACCTGCATGAATATGACTCGAGGTCATGATGCTTCCCTTCATAGAGGGATGGGAAGAGGCTATCCTTTTGTCCCTCCTCCAATGCTTAGTCAAATGGCCTCAAGTTCTCAATTGCAAGCCCAAGCTTAGGCAAGAGAATCAATGGCTTGGTATGAGAAATTTATTATGGAGCTCATTAGATAGGAAATTGGAAGATTTGAAGCCACGATCCACCAATAAATCCATTCCATTCCAGATCATTGGTGGGCACCAGTATTGTAGCAATAATGTTGCAACTCCTAGGCTACCTACTTTACTCTTATCAACCCGGTAGTTCATAACAAATTTGGAAGCGATGGTGCTGTATGCATAAGTACTAGTTCTTACTGTAAGCTGTCACTTGGTCAGCTGGTGCAAGATCACTAGGAGCTCAAGCCAACTTCTATGGATTCCAGAAGAAGCTCTATATGTGATGAAATAAAGGAAAACTTACTCTACAAAGGCTACTCTAACTGCAGAAAGGAAAAACACTGAAATGTAAAGGGAACCTAGCAAACCCTACTTAACCAACTAATCATACTTTTGTATAAAGCACTATGAAAACCATGAAATGAATACCATTACCTACTCAAGGAAGTAAACAACATCTACTGAAGCTATTTCTATAAGTAAATGAGCAAAAAACATCTTTTTGGATTTTAATGTATTTTTATGTGAATTTGACATGCATGTATTTTATTGTGTGTGAAGGTGGAAGCGAATAGGTGGTGTTGAAGGGCGACTTTTGGGTTTGAGGAGGTGTAGGATGGTGTGGATGGGTCCTAGGAGGTCCCGGGTGGACTTCTGGATGCTTTTTCCACACTTGGCCTTCAAACGAAAGCCCACGGGAAAATCTACAAGAGGACGCAAGGGATCTACAGGAGGATGCCGAGAGCAGTTTTGAAGGTTTTGAAGGTGTGAAAGTGGTGGAAAACGTAGATGAAGGTTGGGATGATGTGTTAGGGCAGATAGGGTCCACCAAGAATCATTAGGAGAGGGAAAGATGATTGGGAGAGAGGAAGAAGTCTTATGGAAAAATGCAGAAAACCAAGGCAGATTTGAGGTGAACTTTGGGCGACCTGTAGGGCATGGATCAAAGAGAGAAGGTGATGGCTAATAGGCTGACCTGCTGTGAGAAGAGATTTGCTGCAAAAGGACTGCGAGTCAAACAATAAGATCAAGAAAACAAGGAAATGAGTATATCAAAAAAACAGAATTTTGCATCAAGCTAGTCTAAATTATGAGCTATGGAAGTAAATGTTGAAAAATGCTACAATGAGAGAAAGCATGGAAGAAGACTTATTGTAAAGACAAAAATGAGCATGGTGGAAGAGATCTAGAGCAAAGCATTAACCTTCTAACAAACTGCGAACACTAGAAATCCTATGGAGAAGGAAAATCTGTGTTTTTAGGACAGCAAGAGGGTCTTTGCGTCAGTTCATGGTCCCAAAGGGAGGAAAAGACGCCAAGGCACTGTTGCTAGCCTTTTGATTCTTCTCTCTATCACTGCTTAAACTTCTATAGAAAACACAAATGGAAACAACCTTCTAAATTTGCAAAAGAAACCTATTCTTAACCAAGAAAGAAATTCATCTAACAACAACTAATCCATAAACTGAAACAAAGCATATAAATACAAACAAAGAGGAGCTTGGCTGCTTAGATTGGGCCCTAACCCAAGAGCTTCAGCCCTCTGAGGTAACTCAGTAGCTCAAACAGGATCTCATCTTTATTATCAAAACAATAATAGGATTACATGAAACTGTCACCAAAAGTAAGCTCGAAGTTGAGCAGTGTTACATAAGCAATACTGCAGCAAAAATTCAACAAAAATTTGACCCTAGTGAGGCCCTAGGCCTCTCTACTTATACAATTGAAGCTCCCTTAAAATTAGGGAGGCTTGGCTCCCAAAACTCGAGATAAACATAAGCTATCCTCCACTTGCTCGACTGCCTCCCAGTGCATTGATTTGGTTGTTGGTACTCCAAGCTGCATGAAGGGGAATTCGAAGTGGGGGAGTGATAAATGAGGGGGATTCCCTCCTATAAATCCTCTCTTTTGTCCACTTTGAATTATTGTTGCCAATTTTCCATTGAAACTTTGACTTTGTCTTCAAAATTCAACAAAAATATGCATTAAACACACATTAGACCTCATGGCATTATAACTAACTCAACTCACTCCATAAGCATAAATATAATAAAAAAACATGTAATACGTTAAGAGAATGGTTGATTTAACTATGTTAGGAGGCAAAATGAGCCCATATAATTACCCATTTATGGGGCTCATCATCACCCCCTACTGAAGGTGTTGCTCATCCTCTGAGCAACTTAGTCCATCTCCTCATCTTTGATGACTTTGGTGGCCTCTCTAGCATCCCAAGCTTCTGATGTTGTTTCCTCTTCCTTGTCATAGAAGCCTGCTTTTCTGTCTATCTCTTCCCACTGCCTCTGCTTTTCTTCTTTGGTTCTCCCTTCTAACATGCCTAACAACAGTGGTAGACTCAGTTTGAGGCCAATCCAATTGACTTGCAGCCTTTGCATTGAGTGTGTTATGAAACCAACTCAAGAAAAGATAGAAAAGATAGATCAACGACTTAGAATTCAGCCTCTTCGAGGGGGCAACCTCCTTTACATTACATAAATGAACAATTCTTGGATGATACAAATGAAAAGACCTCCTTTCTATATATAGGAGTCTAAGGGGTCATAACATAATCAGAGCCGACATAACAATAATAATGTAAGGGCACAATAATAACAATAGTGGGCTTCTATGGGGCACAATAGTAACAATATGGGCACTACATGGGTACATCAATATAATAAGTGGGTTGTACTAATAACAATAAGGGGTTACACTAGTAGTATAGGGGCCTAACCTGCCCCTCTCCTTCAAAAAGTGTTGTCCTCAACGCTTGAGTAGTTCTTGATGCTTCTGTATAAAATTATTGTCCTCCCATGTGGAATCTTCAGTGGGTAAATTCTTCGACTTGATGAGATACTCTGAAAGTGATCGATTTCGTAGCTGTCGGGTTCTTGTTTCTGTGACTGCTCCAGTTTCCAATATGGTTTTTCTTTCCTCTTCAATTTCTGGCAATATTGTTTGAATTGGGATTTTTTGCAACTTTTGAATAAGTGGCCATACTTCTTTGTCCTTCTTCCATTCATCCCTTGCTTCGTTTATCCAATTTGGTTGGATAATAGAAATAACACAAATCAATGCTTCCACATCCTCGTCCTTGAAGAGTCTTCCCATTCGGTAAGGTCGCAATTTTTTAAGTGCATGTAGTATTGCCAACATTTCCTTCTCATAAATAGCTTGCTTGAGATGTACCAGTAAAAATACCCAATCACCTACATCAAAACATTTTTCATTACGATGTTGATCTACCTGTTGTTTTGTTTAATTTTGCACTGAAGTGGCGTTATCCTTTAAAAGTTGGAGAACTTGTTCTTGATGCTCGATGTGATCTTTCACTGCTTGAACCTTTTTCTTCTTGATATGTCCTTCTACCTCTAGAGTTTGAGGAGTGGTAATTTCTTCCAAT
>APFE030259934.1:0-21592 GCA_000404065.3 Pinus taeda
AGAAATTCTTTGGGGAAATTCCTAAAAATAGATGGAGAAAGAGTTAAACAAGGAATTTTCACCTATGCTAGAATATGTGTAGAAGTGGGTCTGAGTTAGGGGCTACCTAATCACATTACATTGAACTATAATAATACACAGAGGATACAACCGCTTGATTATGAAAATACAGCATTCAGGTGCCTTAGATGCATGCAAATAGGGCATCTTCAAAACACCTGCCCACTAGCCAGGAAGGACCCCAAAGTGAATAAGGAACAACAAAAAAAGTCGAAAGGATTGTAGCACACCGATTGGAGGGAAAAAGAGGATATACAGACAGAACCTACAGGGAACCAATCAGAACCTAACATACAAATGAAACATAAATATACACAGGAAGAAAATGCCCCAAATACACAATTGGGGCCTGACAATATGAAACATCAACAAGAAATTCAGTTGTAGGTAAGCGGCACCAAACGAACTGATGGATCTAAAGGATCGGAATCTGACAAGGAACAACTAATAAATACAATAGAAAATCAACTTGTTATAACTGCACCCACTTCCAACTTTGATGGCTGGCAAAGGGTGGAGAAGAAGAAGGGCAGGAAAGTATAGGCCAGCAGACATTTATTTTTTATTTTTTATATATTGTAATCTCTATTCAACTGTGAAGAAAGGGGAAATCATCTGCATATGCTTAAGCATCTACAAAATGTAATTTTTTCATATGAATAAAATTACGACTTTTTCTACGGGAAAAAATATATATTTTTTTATTTCAGATAGAAATTTAGTACATTTCATAACATTGATTTCTCAGTCCAATAAGCTATCAACTTATAAATTACATTTTCCAAAAATAAAAGAGTAACTAGATAGTAGTGAGACCACAACTAGATAAAAACTCCATGAAGGAGACATAAAAGTAATTCCTCAAAAAAGACTAGCAATTTTTATTCAAAAACGAAAGTTAACAGAAAATATAATCATATATAATGCATGTTAATATAACACACACACATATATTGAAATGTGTCTGCATAAATACAACACCTAAAAATTGTTATTACGAAACTCTAGGATGCTTGGTAGGATTCTGCAAGCCCTTCTCTTGAGAAGAAGAGTGTATCTTTCGTTTTGTGGATACACATGATTGTTCTAGTGCTACAATAGTTGCATCCTTTAATTTTTTGCTAAAGCTATTGACTTTTCTTTTCATATTTTTCTCTCAAATTGGAATTTTCTTGGCTTAGCCTGTCTAATAATTGCACATTCTTCATATGTTTCTCCTTGTGCTATGTTTCCTTCCTTTCAAGATCTTCCTTTATAGATTTTAGTTGATATGTAGAATTGGCTAGTTCATTAGTGAGTTTTTGTGCTTTATTGTCAAGATATTTTCCCTTGATTTTTGTTGATTTGCAATAGACGTAAGTGGTATTGCATCATGTGTGGGCCTCTATAGTTACTACTGCAAATTAGAAATCCGGTACTTCAAAATTTGTATCTCCATGCCACATCCCAAATGTTGTGCGTTTCAGCAGCTTATGAGATCATTGTGTATCTTTGTAGTTGTTTTTTCTCTCGCAACTACCATCTTCTTCAACGAGTCAACAAATGGTGGTGAGGTATACATTTCACCCACAATATTCATGGTTGAGATAGTGTCCTCTAAAGCCTTCACTCATGCTTTTAGATGGGATTTCTCCAAGTCCATTGAAGGCATTTCTTTTACTCTTGTATCGTGACTTGTACCTTTACCCTTACCCTTGCATTTATCCCCACTCTTAGTACCACCTTCTTGACTATGCCGATATTTTTTCTTTTCAAGTTCTTTAATCTTGTGTTCTGCCTAGATAATTTCAAGATATCTCTCTTTAAACTTATTAGCTTTCCTATCATAGGTTTAGTCCCTTTTTTCTTGTATTCTTCAACCTGTTATTCATGCTTATGTTGGTCCTCTTTAGATTTATTTGTAAACTCAGCTTTTAAATCTTCAATAAATTTATCTTTTTCATTCAATATCCTGATTGATTTAGCCTAATAAGTATCTAAAGCTGCCAATGGAGCTATATTGAGAACCTCTAGCCTTCTTCTCAACTCCTCTTCAAGTTCATTAATTTTTTCATTAGATGTAGCCTCAATTTCTTTGAACTTTGCTTATAGTGCACCTATATCCCTCATACGTTCATCTCTCATTATGGATATCTGATTAAGACATTCATCAATAAATGTATCCTTGTCATTTATGTATTTCATTGATTTTTGTGTTTCCTGCAGAATTATTGATTGCAACATTGCAATCTTCTTCATGCATTCAACAATAACCTTCTCCTTTAGTTCATACTTTTCCTTCTAGTTGTATAGAGAGGAAGAATCCTCCATTGAAACTTGTTTGTAATGGATAAATCTATCATATAATGAGAAAATAAATACATTATCGTAATTGTATGTTGGATTGTGCACATTTAAACTTGGAGTGTAGATGTTGAATCACCCATAAAAGGTAATTATATTTAAGCGCAAAATTTTTAGAAGGAATTTAGTCAATTATAGAAAAATCATCATTACATGTTTCCATATAATGGTCTATACCTTCTTGCTACTTATCTTCATCCATACATGTAAGTTTGCTACAACACTAGCAGTTATATATTCAACATAGAAAATTGTATTCGCAAAAATTTCCACATCTTAAACCAGAGTTTATTTAGGTTCTTCCTTAGTGGTTTTCTTTGGTTTTGATCTCCTAATGTAAGTTTTAAGAGGCATTGTTTGAAAAACAATTCGATATAAATCAATAAAAAAAATTTTTTGTGTGTTCTCAGGAAACTGAACTTAACCTTCTTAATTTTATTGTCTTGTAGTGTAGAATGTAATTTTTTATCCCATAAATGAGGGACATCTATGGCCCTCCCTTTAACCAAATGAATAAATAGCCTCACGAAGTCGCTAGAAATATCAAGCTTCTGATGGTTCATAATATTCCTTAGGACAAGTTGAATCAAGGATTTGTATAGTCCTCGGGGAAAATCTTGCATTTTAAATCCATTCCACGAAACAAATACTTTTTTCCCACATATTTTACTGTTCATTTCAATCATTTCTAGCTCAGGGGTTTTCTTGGAGTTAAATGTTGCTCCCCCTCTATCTAGAATTTTTGTTTCTCTTGCAACCAGTTCAAGGTCCAAGTAAATCCTTTTCTAAAATATTTTTAATTCCAGGGCTTTATCATCATAATTTTCTATCGCCTAATCTATATCATCATTTTGGAAATTGAATTGTCCAAATATAAATTTATAAACCTCTTCTCTTCTTAGGATATCTAGCATACCTAGTGGAAAATTATTTGTATTTCTCCATGTGTCAGCGCCCTCTTTGAATTTTTTTACTATGACCTTCTCCTAGGAACCCTATGTGTCAACTGTTTGTGGGGAAGAGGACACCCCTGTTTCAATTGAGGCCATTTTTGTCTATGTTCAATGCATTCTAGCTGAATTCACATTGAATGCAAGAATGCATGATAAATTAACCGTGAGGAATGCATGTTGAATGAAATAATGCATGTTGAATAAGCCATGAGGAATGCATAGTAAATTCAATAATGCACACTAAATAAACCATGAGGGCTCCACACGCAAATGAGTTCTTTTTTTTTACTTATTGCTTTATTTTTCTATAAATCACTTTTAAAAAGAAAAGAAAATTTTATTAAGTGAATTAGATTGTTTATAAGGTACTTTAATTTTTCTCCTTCACTCATATTTTTTCTCAGACAAAAAATTAAATATTTAGATATAAGATATAGTTTATTAAAAATAAGTTAATAACCCTTTAAAAAATAGAGTTGCAACATTTTGATGGCATGTAAGATGGACGTCACTTCCTTCTCATAGGTAGAATTTACCAAATTACCATCATGCAACTGCTTATTGATAACTGATAGCAAATGTCCTTTTTGTGTTAAAATGGCTCCAAAACCTTTTTACAGTAAATGTCCTAACTATGTCACTTAACCTAATATTAAACTTCAAACCCTAAAAAATATGTACAATATATAAAAACCCTAAAATAGACCTTGTAAATGCTAGGTGCTATCTCTTTATCTATCCCTTGGAAACATTTAAACCTAATTATTACTAAAATTAGATCATCCAGCCTTACTTATAAGGTTTTAACCATTAAACTACAAGTTTCAACTATTAAAATTCAAGTTTGATTTTTCTTAGTCCATCCCCTTGTTCCCAAACATTCCTAGTGTGCATTTATTTGAGGCACACAAACATTGCCTTTTACCGAATGAAATCCATGCAATCTGGAGTATTCTTGAACAACATAAATATATATGTGAAACAATAAAAATAAAAATTCATTGTATTAATGTTATCTATAACTAAAAAAATACTCTCCAAGTTGAATCTTTCAATTTGGCCTTGAAATGAAGGTTGAGAGTGCATTTTTTGTGAAGAAAGCCAAAATTGCCTTGCTTTACTAAAATTCATGCCCAAACATTATTTCTTGGACAATCTAATTGATTCAAATTGTATTATTTAATTACTAATTTTACAAACTAATTTTCTTCTAGTAAGTGTCTGGTTTTCACAAACTGTTGACACTTTTGGGGTGATATTGTGAACTATGATTGTTGTAACACTTTCATTTACATTGAATTCGACCTTAAAATCGCTAAATTCTAAAACTTTATGTAACAATCCCCATCCCACCATTCCTAATGAAAAAAGGTGTCACTGAGGATCCAAATACTATGGTTATGTTGGAGAAATGGGGTACTTGTTATGATATAATTAATTATATGTATCATATTATTACTATGTATTATTAGTGTGTTATATTTATATTATATATATGTATATTTCATATACATATTTTTGTTATGCATATATTATTGTTTAAATTAATCCACCAGTCCCAACAGTTCCTACTTCCACGTCACCACCAGTGGTTAATTACACATCCATCAATCTGAATGATCTCCTCTCTTAGCATTTGATCTATGGTTTGCGTCATTATGGCTTGCACATCCATTAATATAATATGGGACCGATGTAGTTGGGGTTACAACACATGGTTCCAACCCCCACATTTTAATGTCCACATCTCCTCCACCATATCTGACGATCCAGGAGGACTGCGCCACCTTGTAACCTTTTCTAATGATATCATGGAAAAGGGGTGTCACAATGTCAATTTAGTGGGCCTTACTCTACCCTCTCTACCTTTAGTTGGTCCACGAGGGACAATTTGAGATATTTTCCTGGTTAAGATTCCATCCCCGCACCCAATCACGATAAGGCGTGATTTGAGAGAGCCAATTGAGGCTTGCCACAATTAGGTATTCCTCCTGACCAATGGTATCGGTGCATAGAATTTGGTTATAAGGTAGGTCTTCATGTAACTCCATTACACCACCAATGAGCATGGGATCCATCTGGGTTTAGTTGCAGAGCTTATACGATCAACTTGATTCAGGTCAACATCCCTACATGGCATTTATGAGTTGCTATCACTTATAGTGCTACCCTCCTGAGATTGCATTTGAATATCTCCTCATAAGTCCATAGGAGTTGTTAAATACCAAAAGGATATTGATGCGATCGATGTCCCTCATTGATCTATATGCCAAGACACACCCTTAGTTCTAGAATGACATAGATAACAACATTGTGAAGCTTGTTGAAGACCTATAGGATTGTTCAGAATGCAAGGCTACTAGAGCCTCTACCACAAGATCATGGGTTATAATAGTCACAAGTGGAAGTCATCCTCAGCATCAACACATGTCTCATAAATTTCCTTATAGGCTTGTGACTAATATAAATGTACATTAAATGTTAGATGTTTGCACAAACCATATCAACAGGCTGCCTTCATTGTAACTCTTCTTCTAAAATAAGAGAATCCTTATACCAAGGATTGTAATGATTAAATCTAGTTTGTGGAACATTTATGATACTCTACCATTGTATATTGTTATTTAGCATGCATGTTAATAAACAATCAAATATTTCATAAAATCCTTTTCCTACCAAGGATGTATTACACTAGTATAAAATGATGAAATTAGTGACTACGTGACTACAAACGTTAACCACCACAATTATTTTAAGTGAATTACTGCAAAATTTGAGCAATTTCAAGTGACCGAACTAAAAATGACTAACTTAAACTACTAATTTAGTTTAGGGATAAAATATATGACTAGATAATATGTGACAAAACTAAAAGTGACTAACTAAAATGACTAATTTAGTCTCGGACTAAAATATATGACTAGATAATAAGTGAAAAAATTAATAATGATTAACATAAACAACACATATTCAAACCATGTAAACAACACATATAAAAACCTTTATAGATGTAGAGCCTCCATGTGTGTTTGTGAGGGAAGTTGTTTGATATCATATATTTGGTTTCTCTTCACCACCAAAGAGGCTTAGGCTATGAGTGGATTGGCCAAACAACCCTCATAATTTGTTCCTTTGATTTTTTGGGAAATCTCAAGTTAAAGTCCAACTAGTGCTAATAGATGGTCTCAAAGGTGTTTTCTAGGGTTTTTAAACAAGGTCACTAGATCCCAATGAAACGTAGCTACCTTAGATTTGTTGAAAACAAAAATACCCCACATGGCACCGAATGGGTGATTGATGACTACCAGCTAGAAGACTTAAACCAAATTATTCGTGGAGGTCAAAACTACAATTGAAAAAAGAACATCACACATGTGATAATTCACACTAGAATTCATCCTCTCATTATCAAGGGTTGATGAATAAAATGGTAATTCTTTGATGAAGAAGAAGATCCTTATCAACCCTTACTTAATGAAGTTAAGAAACTCTTCACAAGGAGGATACGTATTCCATCCAATTAAATATTGAAATACATGCTATTTTTTATTTCAAGGAAAACTTTATGGAGAAACTTGAGATTGACAACTCATTAGAGTGACTTGAACTACACTTGAGATGAACTAAAATGATTTCCATTGTAACCTAAGAGTTTCAATATGTTGCAATTCTATAATAATAACATACGATTTAGCAAGGGTCAAGAAATCTCTAAATACACTTGTGGGGTGGTCTCACTCCTTGGGGAAGTTACGCTTCTAGATTGAAATTCATTTTCTTTTTTACTTCTAGGAAACGTTTATAGAGAAACCCAACACTGGCAATTAATCAAAGTGATTTGAGCTACACTTGAGATGAGATGGAATGATTTACAATATAACTCAAAAGTATATCGAATATGCTACAAGTATATACTAATAACACGTGATTTAGTAAGAAGGGTCAAGACGTTTGGAGATACACTTGCGGGGTGGTCCTACTCCTTGAAGGATTCTACCTTTCCAGTGTTATAAAGATAAGACAAATGTCTAATCAAGAATTTGAACCTAGGTGAGGAAATAAAAAACTAAACAATTACTACAACATTGATAATAACCAATTAAACCAACCAACCAATTACTCTTTTTCCATTGATAATTTTTTTACCCTAATTTATTACCCCTCTAGTCAAAATTTCTTCACAAAATTCTCTTGGAAAACCCCTTATTGTAAATTGTTTTCTACAAAAAATATTACTGCCTCCTTGTATTTAACGTAATGGACTCTCTTTACAAATAAAAGTTTTATTTTTCCCACATTTAATGGAGTATTATTTTTATGGTGTTCACTCAAAAGTAAAATACACATTCGGATTTTGTTCAAAAGAAAAAATAAATGATAAGCATATTTGAAATAGGACAAATAAAAACGGTGAAAATTATTTTTCAAAGCCACTAACACAAAGAGAGTCCCATCACACAAAGAAAATTAATAGAGTCGTGCCCTAATTTCTGCCATATGAAGCAGCAATCACATTCAAAAATTTGAGGAAGCATACAACATAAAACACTGTAATAATAAGAATGAAGATGGAGTCCCATGACCACTAAATATCGTAGGAAATAATTCGCATGGCCCTTGGAGAGCATGATGTATTGTTGGGGATTGGAATCACAGTAATTGTTGTGAGAACAGGGTTCAAATTTCAGTTTCATTTTCAAATTTCAGTCTCATTCAAAATCCCTTAAAAGCATATAGCATACATCGGGTCTTGCCAATAGCGGACTTCAGGTCACTCCTCCCATCTCAGCAAGAGCATGGCGGTGATAGTGAAAATTGAACCCGTGACCCACAATAGGTCAAGCCCTTGGTTATAGCCAGAAGGAAGGTTCAACCCACTACCTCTATGGAGAGTGGTGGGAAGAATGAGAGCGATGACATGCCAACGATGCACAATTCAGGAGTAAAGGCCGTGGTATTTGAGAAGCCTATTTTACTTCTGCTAAAGAACTAACTAGACTAAATGGTACAATAAAATCACCTATTTCAAATCATTTTAGCGATTCCATAGTAGGAATAATCACCATTATGGATTTTAGGGTGGACGATTTGTTCTCGAAGAAGAACTTAGGTCTTATTGACAAAAAATTGAGCCCCTTTTTCCACGGTTTATGAGCCATTGAATGGTTGAATCAACGTCTAGAGATGTTAAATGCAACTATTGTTTGCTCCTCTGCTCTTTCTATGGTTATACTCCCACATGAAAACTTCAATCCTTGTATGAACAATGAAAATAAATGTGAAATGTGGGTGATTTCTGCTGTTACTGAATGTTTTTATGTATAAGATTATCATTTCTAACAATTTTAACTAGTGCAGGTTTCATTGGGTTGGCCTTCTCTTATGGTCTATCATTGAACAAATTGTTTGTTAAAAGTATACAAAACCAATGTACACTTGCAAACTACATCGTTTCTATATAACACATCAACCAATACATGCACATTCCTAGTGAGGCCCTAGTTGTTATAGAAGATCACAGACCACCGGATAATGGAGAAAGTTGTAGCAAGATGTGGTACCTGGCACACACTTCCCTATACCACCAGGAAATAACTTTATGTACAAGTTCCAAGTGATGGACCATATGGGTAGCTATTATTACTTTCCATCATTGTATCTGCAGAAAGTTGCAGGGGGCTTTGGAGGACTAAATGTAGCTAGCAGCGCCCTGATCCCTATTCCATTCCCTCTGCCTGATGGTGATATCACTCTGTTTATAGGTGACTGGTACACAACCAATGTTTTATTAAGTTATTAATCCATCTCTGATACATGTACATTTCTTGAAATTAAAGATATTGTCTATGTTCAACTTCATCTTGTACACCAAAATGTTCATTTGCAATGCATCAATCTCTAACTATATTCTATCTTTGGGAAAATCCTTAGAAGAACACTTGGTGTGGGCAGATCTATTGGTAATCCTAATGTTGTTGACATTAATGGTCATTGCTACCAAATGAAATAGCAATTATAGTGGAACAAGGTACTTATCACTAATATTTATCACAAGGCAATTTGTTAGATTTAGTATAGGTGTGTTAAGCCTTTCAACGATTCATAAGATCCAATTTATTTTGATTTTATTTGATGGTTGTTGAATCCATTGATTATTCCCTTAAGATGTATCTAAAATGACCCATCTGTTCATTAAGTTTTTTGTGTTAATATTTCAAAGTGATAAGAACTGAATTCGAGATAATGCTTATTCACCCATTTAGTTGGGATGCATTTATTTGATTAAACAGAGTTTTAGAAGTCATTTTTAGGAATATTAGGATGCGAGAAGTAAATACTATGCTCAATATTACGATTCTATGAAGAAATTCAAAACAAAACATGCAACAAGTTTTCAACAACATGGTAACATATCATGCTCTTACAATGATCACACTCATGCAGAGACGTTTCACACATGCTAAATATTTCCCTATGTGTATGAATATATGTAAGAAAATATAATGAATCAAGCACAATAGGGTGGAAAATACTAACACAACTTGAATTTGGCTAATGTAAGGATTCCAATGAAATCCTTTAGCATGGGCTAAAATTATTTCATGAATCCAATGCAATGAACAACCAAAGCCCAAAAACTAACTCAAGAAAGTTAGCGCACAAATAAAAACAGAAATACTCTCTTTACAATGCTAGTCCTCCATTGAACCTAAAACTACCAAGGCATATGCGTCTAGTTCTCCTCCTAGATAGAAGTACCAAACGTCCAATATTCAAGAAGCACTTCTTGTGAACAATTGAGGGGTCAGACTCATCATATTCTAATTTTGAAATCCACATCTGCAATACATATAACAGGTGCATATGTTTAGGTGAATCCAAAACTTTTTCCCTGATAAAATTAAAAAGCAATATTTATCAAAATTTAATTTTATCAAATTTGTATCAAATTGGCCTTGATGTCATTCTTATTATGCTGGGCCAACTTTTGGGGATATTGTGGTGGTGGAATTGCATTTTTGATCAAATATCCCACCCCATTATCCTCCAATACTATCATGATCCTCCCTTTCAAAGAGACGATGTTAGAGGCTCCCTCTAAACAATGATCTACTCTAAATACTTGGTAGGCCATTTTGATTCCCACAAAAAGCCTTGTAGTCCTTCACAATAGGCTAAAATTTACATATAATAATTTAAATCTAAGGATTCCATTTGTATGTGAGGAAGAGAGTGGAGAAAGAATAGAGACCTAGATAACTCATATAGGTTCACAGACAAATAGATCAATCACTCTGAACTCAAATATAATACCTTATGTATTGATACATATATTGGTAAACCCAACTATGCTTATGGACCTCATTACGCAAGCATAGGCTGCAAAAAATCATGATCAATGTTAGTAGACAAATCTTGCCTAAGGTCCTAGTAAAGCATTGTTACTTCATCTAGGAAAGCAATAAAATCTGACACAAACACACTTAAGAGTTAAAATGTACAACATAAAAAGACATTGCAAGCACTAGAAACTGCTTCCAAACCTGGCACTCATGGAACTTCTAGAGTAAGACATGCTACTGATTCACCACAGTTAATTGAGTTGTATCTTGTGAGTAATGACTATTTAAGAGATGTAGCAGTTGAAAATATATTTTTCTTTTATTTTGTTTTCATTCCATTCCCTATATGTGGGTTGTAGTAAGTGACCTAAGGCATGTGGCTTTGGTGACTTGTCTTGGATTAATTGGTAATCTTTGAAAATATGACTTGGATCATTGTTTCTCTATGTTGGAAGAGACACCTATGATTTCAATTCTAAACCATTTCAAATGTAACATGTTTCATCGTTTAACTATTTATTCTATTTTTTTTCCAATATTCCCTTAGATGAATTATTCATCATTCATGTTATTTGTTGGTTTCACAGGCTGGAGACTCTAGGAAGCCTCAAATGAAGCCTCATGATCCCTCTCATATTCTTCACATGAATTAAGGTAATGATAATGTGAACTTGAGTGGGACAGATAAACATTTCGTCCTAGTGAGCATGCATATATGTATGGATTTATGTTCATTTTAGATAACAATGGTATGTTCTATGCTTAAAAGATATTTTTACTTCAATTTTATTATTATCATAATATCAATTTCCAAATTAGCAATCACATTAACATAATAGTAAAATGTACATAGAACATAAACAATAACCAGAAGACAAGCCAAGACAAGAGGACACAATAGTTGGCAGATGACAAGGAAAAAACCTAATGTGGGAAAAACCTTTGATCAAATCTTCTTATTATTCTTCAAAAGTTCAACAGAGAGAGAGTACAATATACAAATTTATTTGCCCAATCATAGTCAAAAATTTTCTAGTGAAATTGTAGTCAACAAGATGCCCTGACCAGAAAGTCAATGCTAGTTAGCGTGGCAGAATATCTCTTCTAAATCAGCTCAATCAAAACCAGTCAACTTGGCCTCCAAGGATAGTTTGAATCAGCCAAAAACAGTCCCAAAAATATTAGTCAAACTTGGTCAATGCAGAGTCAAACCTATGGTCAAACTTGTTGTGGTCAATTATGGTCAAACAACTCTTAATGCCTCAATTTATGTGCCGAGAAATGCTTCTTGCCCAAATAGAATAGTCGCCAATAAAGACATAGTCAAACTCATTCAACTACTACTCGGTCAACGATGGTCAAACCTTCATGCAATTCGGTCAATGCCCAAAATAGAAAATCACTGTCAAACTTCACATGTGTGGAGGAGAAGAAGGTTTCCTTGAAGTTCTATGACCCAATCAGATGAGGAGAGAGAGATATGTGTGAGAATGAATGATGTCCAAATGAGGTAGATTCACCTTCTATTTATATGCAACATTGAGGATGAAAAGACATGTCTTTTGGGCTACTGAGCCTACATAAGTTTGTTGGTTGACCTTGACAATTTCTCCATAATAGAAATAAATGCATAATTCCATTTGTACATGTCAGCATGAGATTATCTTTATGCCAATCCTACACCTCTCTAAAAGAGGAATCAAATAAAAATATCAGGTGCATCATATGAGCTATCCAAGGTGGAGTTTTTCCCTAGTTTAAAAATTTAACACTCCCTCTCAACTAGGGAGAACTCCAATTGCCAAACCATTTGTCAAGTTGTACCATCTATGACATCCCTATTATACTCTGCTCTACTCTGGTCTGTTGAACCATGAAGAAATAATGAAGAAGAAATGATTGAGAATGTGTCATACCATTCTACACTAACCCGAAGTCAGTCTCCAATAATTGAGAGTGTATCATACCACTCTCCACTAACCAAAGTAAGTCTCCATTGATCCCAGATCATTATAAAACATCCTAGCATAGGGAGTACGGTAGTACACGATGCGTCCATCGTTAGTACTATGGTCCCTATCCTCATTTCCCTACTCATTAGCTAGATGAGAGGTACTTCCCATGAGTCTGAGACTACATGGGTAGGATGTATTGTCAGTAAAAGGTGAACCACTCATCCTGATCATATGACATAGGAGAAGGTGAACCACTCATCCTATGCATATATCAACATGGGGTATCACAAGGGAAGGTGAACCACTCACCCTGTACACAACACACCATTAGGGGAAGGTGAACCACTCACGCTATGGTCGCTCATCACTCCAAGAAGTACCCCAAACCCCCCAGAGCCCCCAAAGCTCAATATCCATCTCATACAGGACCCTCATAAGAGGGTTTGTCCATGACTCCAAGTCGTTCACAGAAGGTTAAGAATTTGACCTTCCCTAGGGTCTTTGTAAGAATATCTGCAGCTTGTTCATCAGTCCTAATGTGATGGAGCCTTATTTCTCCCAGTTGTACCATATCTCGGATAAAGTGGTACCTGATATCAATATGCTTGGAGTGGTCATGAAACACGAGATCGTCAAAAAGAAAAATCCCTCTTTGGTTATCGCAAAAGATCACGGTGGTATCCAGCACATGTCCAAACAACTCACTAAAGAGATTCCTCAACCAAACAAGTTCACAGGAGGCCATGCTAGCAACAATATATTCAACCTCAATGGTGCTCAAAGTAACCAACTTCAGCTTCTTGCTCATCTAGGATATCAAAGTAGAACCTAGAAAGAAGAGACATCAAGATGTGCTTTTATGATCCACCACACTACCAACCCAGTTTGCATCAAAGTAACCATGGAACGTCACATTCTCGACAGTGTATCTCAGTCCATAGGTGATTGTGCCCTGAAGATATCTCAAAATATTCTTGGCAGCAATTCAATGAATGTGATGAGGCTCGCCCATAAAATTACTCAATGTATTCACTACAAAACATATTTCCAGATGAGATTTCACCAAGAACATCAGGATCCCCACAAGTTGATGATACTCAGAAGGATTTCCGAAATTGGGCCCAACAGCCTTTCGCATAACTTCTTGAAGTTAAGTTCCATCAAAGTAGTCACGAACTTTCAATCCACCATCCTAAATATTTCAAGTAGCTTCACAATGTATTTTCCTTGAAAAGGAAAATCTCATCTAGATTTTACCAAACCTCGAACCGTAGGAAATAATGCATCAGTCCTAGGTACTTCATCTCGAATTCAGAAACCAACTCCCTCTTGCATTGATGAATGAGAGGGTCTGCACCTGTCAGAAAGAGATCTTCCACATAAAGTACCAAGATGAGAGGCCTATCATTCTCAACCTTAAAGTAAAGGTTTGGATCAAATTCACTCCTTGTAAGTCCCAACTTCATCAAAAAACTGTCAATCCTCTCATACCAAGCCCAGGGTGCTTGCTTCAACCCATAGAGGGCTTTCTTCAACCTGCATACATGTGTCTTACAATCTTTGACTTCGAACCCCTCGGGTTGTTCTACATAGAATTCCTCCTTAAGTGAACTATGCAAGAAGGAAATCTTGACATCCATCTGGTGTAGGTTCCATCCTTGCGAGGCAACAAGGGCTATGATTGAACGGATGGTGGTATATTGGGAAACTAGTGCAAATATCTCATCATAATCCACACCTTCGTTTTGAGAGAAGACTCGAGAAACAAATCTGGCCTTGAACTTTTCGACACTTTCATATGCTCCCTACTTAACCTTGTAGAGCCATTTAGAGGTGACAACAGATTTATCTTGGGGTCTAGGGACCACATCTCAAACATCATTCTCATAATCAAGTCATACTCTTCATTCATATCATACTTACATACTTGGTTCTTCACAACTTCTTCAAATGAGCAAGGCTCAAATTGAATAATGGTGCTCGTGGCAGTTAAGTACCCTTGGTATCTATTCGACTTTTTACTTTCATGAAATGTCCCCCTTGCTGCAATATGTCTCTGGGCATCTTCAAGAGCTTCCCTAAGCCATGAGGGTCTCTTTCTAGAGGAGGAGGGCTCATGAGGAGGTGGATCAATGGGATCCATCGGTTCTTCGACATTAGGCATTGGTTCATCCTACATTTCTACCTGTTTTTCTATATCTTCTTCTTTGTCCTTCCTTGGAATAGGAAGGGTTCTAATCTTCCCAAGGGTAGCATCTTCATCAAAGGTGACATCATGAATTATATCCACTTCCTTTTGAACAAGTACATAGATCCTATATGCCATGGAAGTTTCAATGTAGCCCACAAATGTTCCTTTCTTCCCATATGCATCCAATTTGCTTCTATTTTCTTTCAACACATGAAAATACATGGGACTACCAAAAATTCTAAAATGAGAAACATCAGGCTTCTTACAAATGAAAACTTATTCAGGAGTTTTGGATTCGAATGCTTGATGAAGGCATCTATTTTGAATGTACATGGCAATGTTGGTAGATTCACCCCATAGGAACTTTGGAAGGCTTTGATCATGTAGCATGACATGAGTGGCTTCTATCATAGAACGATTCTTCCTTTCTACAACACCATTTTTCTTAGGAGTATATGCAGTAGTAGTCTCCCTCTTAATTCCATCTTCTCTACAATAGCCATTGAATTCATATGATTCATATTCAGTTCCATTATCGGTCCTTAATATTTTGATCTTCTTCCCAGTTTTATTTTCAACCAAGGCTTTGAAAGAATGGAACCATGAGAACACTTATTCCTTATTCTTCAAGAAATATATCCAAGTTTTGTGAGATAATTCATCCACGAAGATAACATAATATATCCACCCAAGGATGTCATGGGAAACATACCAGATATATCAGAATGAACCAATTACAAAATGTCAGTAGTCTTGCTATCACTTGAGGGTAATGATCCCCTTGTATGTTTTCCTTTGGAACATCCTTGACAAACACCTTCATGTTCTACTTTTAATTCTGGCATACCTATAACCATCTTCCTTGCATCGGGTAAAGCTTTATAATGAAGATGAGAAAACCTCTAATGCCATAGTTTGGATTGAAGAGATGTGTCACAAGACATAGCTCCAAATGGACTTCCTCCAACTTGATATAGGCTATCAACCTTGAATCCAAGAGTAAATTCTTCTTTAAAATTTTATTTCCAAACACTTACCTTTCCATCGATGAATTCCACCTTGAATCCTTTGTTTTCCATCTGAGATAGATACCAATTTCTTCTTTAGATCGCGTACATATAGTTATTCTTGTAGATCAATAGTGTTACCTTGATTCAATTGAAGAGTAACATTTCCAAATCCCTTCACAGGATAGGTGGCATTGTCTCCAAGGATGATTTCCAAATTTGTATCCTTTTCTATCAGATTTGAAAGAGCCTCCTTGTACCGAGTGAAATTCCTTGAGGCACCACTATCAATCAACCAATTTCCCAAGGTGGCTGGAGGAGAGGTAGTAAAGAGGGCATATATAAGATAAAATTCCTTTTTCTTGTTATCTACAACATTAGATTCATCATACCTAGAGTTTCTTGATCTTTTGGTAGGTTGATCATTTCCAAGTTGAGTAGAACAAGCATTCCTTTTTCCTTTGTTGTTGATCCAACCATTCCTTTGGTTGTTGTTTCCCCTGAAATTGTTGTGTTTGTTGTTGTCATCATGATGAGGTGTATCCCTTGTATTAGGACACTCCCTAGCATAGTGGACAAAGTTGTTACAAATGAAGCATCTTCCCTTCCTTCCATTTTTGAATCCTGGTATTCCTTGACATTGCTTGTTTGAACCTGTTTTGTTCTTCTTTTTAGCATGATCAGAGAATGCGGTAGTATTGTTCCTATTTGAAGGCATGTCCATTTACATCATCCTTGTCTCTTCTTGAGAACATGTAGTCAATGATTCTTCAAAACCTAGAATCTTGTCATTGTTGAGGATAGTAGTGTTGAACACATGCCATTCACGAGGGAGACCTCCAAGGGAAATGAGAGTGAGCTCCCTGTCAGCAATAACTTCTCCAATTGAAAGTAGATAGTTTTTTATCTCATTAATTCTCATGAAGTAGTTTTGGATATCTTCACCTTTTCCCTTCTTCATGTCCTTCAACCCGTTCTTAAGAAAAAGGACTTGGTTTTCATTGCTAGCTTTGAACATGCCAATCAACTTGTCATATATCTCTTTTGATGTGTTCAAAACGGAGATGTAAGAAACTAAATGCTTATGAATATAATCCCTGATGATATTCTTGTCTTTCACTTCACCTTTATTGTACTTTGTCTTAGCAGCAGTCAGTTCATTTGAAGGAGGTTCAATAATTTTTCCCTGCACATAGTCCATAACATCTTGCTCTTCTAAATTCAAATCAAGAGACATCTTACATGCATGATAATCAAACTTATCATGAATCTTGTCATCAGAGAAGTAGGATGTGGAGTCCATTGACTCTTATCCTTGATCAATCGATCTCATTATTGCTCTTCTCACTCTTGCTTGGGCTTTGTATTCACCTCAGCTTTGACACCATGTTAATTTTAGATAATAATGGTATGTTCTATGCTTAAGATAAATTTTACTTCAATTTTATTATTAGCCTAATATCAATTTCTTGATTAGCAATCACATTAACATAATAGTAAAATGTAGAGAGAACATAAACAATAACGAGAAGACAAGTCAAGACAAGAGGACACAATTTTTGGCAGATGTCGGGGAAAAACCCCAATGTGGGGAAACCCTTTGATCAAATATTCTTATTATTCTTCAAAATTTCAGAAGAGAGAGAGAGTATAATATACAAATTTATTTTCCCAATCACAGTCAAAATATGTCCAGTCAAATAACAGTCAAAATGATGCCCTAACTAGAAAGTCAATGCTAATCAACATGGAAGAATATCTCCTCCAAATCAGCTCGATCAAACCCAGTCAACTCTACCTCCAAGGATAGTCTGAATCAGCCCAAAAAAGTCCCAAAAAAATCAGTCAAACTCGGTCAACACAGAGTCAAACTTGCAATCAAACTTGCTTCAGTGAACATTGGTCAAACAACTTTTAATGCCTCGATTTCTATGCCCAGAAATGCAGCATCCCAAAACAAAATATTCCCATGAAAAACACAATCAAACTTGGTCAATTGCTGCCTAGCCAACGTTGGTCATACCTTCCTGCAATTTAGTCAATGCCTAAACCAAAAAACTGCAGTCAAACTTTGCATGCGTGGAGGAGAAGGCTTCCCTGAAGTTGTATGACCTAATCAAATGAGGAGAGAGAGATATGTGTGAGAATTAATGATGTACAAATGAGGTAGATTCACCTTTTATTTATATACAACGTTGAGGATGAAAAAACATGTCTTTTGGGCTTTTGAGCCTACATACGTTTGTTGGTCGACTTTGACAATTTGTCCATAATAGAAATAAATTCATAATTGCATTTGCACATGTTAGAAAGAGATGATATTTATATCAATCCTACACCTCTCACAAAGAGGAATTCAAAAGAAATATCAGCTACATCATATAAGTTGTTCAAGGTGGAGTTTGGACCTAGTTGCCAATTTTAACAATTTATGACCAATAACTACAAATACGGGTCCAAATTTGTAACAGGCTCGTTGTTTTCCTAATATTGAACAAAATTTCATGGAAAATCTTGCAATATTTTCTGAAATTATAAAAAATTCTAACATGAAAACATTATTTGTTTTATCATCACAAATGTTTGTTGGGCAATCCATTAGAGAAACTTACCACATTGAATTGGATCAAGAATTCAGTAAATCTTCTAAATCTCCAAAAGATGATACTAAACAAGACATAACACTTCCAAAGGATTCTAGCATGGTGATACCCCTCTCATATATTTTTTCAAATGAAAATACCACAATCACACAAAATCATTTGAATCATTGGGTTGATGTAGTATCTCCAACTATGAAGTTCACCCAATGAAGGGCTTGAAACACTCTCCAATGTATTATAATACCTTTGGCCTCTAATGTGGCTGTAAGACCATTTTACCTTTGATGGATCCACCATTTCTTTACATGCAATTGCATTAATGCACCGATTGACAATTTCGAGATCTTCAGATCAAGGCAAAATATCCTTGGTTGTCTACGACGTGATGATTGAATCCTTCCATTCATGAAGGATGCATGAGTTGAATAACATCTCAAGCTTGTCTATAAGGTTTCCCTTTTCCATTTCCTCTGGTAGCTTCTTCAATGTAGAAGGTATCTGGTTTTGCCCCAAATTTCATAAAATTCATTGTTGCTTGTACTTGACCTAATTGCAAAGATTTCTGATATGCCATTAAGAATGTATAGTTGAAGAAACTAGAAGATATTCGTTGGAATTTTTGCATTGGCAAGGTAAACTAAACCATTATCCTTTGATGCTTTAAGTCTTTTGAGTTTTGTGAGTGTTGCAACAATCATGGAAATAACATAAACCAATGTCCCAAATCCTATCCTTTGGAGCATCATAGTGTCGTGCTTGAGACCTGTAAAAATTTTGGCGAGTGGAATAAAGATCCAATTAGACACATGCACAAGCACAATAATACTGAAGGCTATGAAACACTGCAAGGATGTAGGAGGCATCTCAATATGTTCAATAATCACTATCAATTGTGCTTCCCTATTTTATGAAGAAAGTAGAACACTATGCAAATACAACCCCATACATTAAACATGTTACCCAAATAGGAATCAACGTGCAAAGAGATTGGCCTTTTTGGCACTTAATACAATATCATGAGATGATTTTCCGAGAAACCATTATGACATCCTTCTGACGTTGTTTTGGTATTGAACTAGAAACAAATGAAGTACATAAAATGACCCCAACTGTAAGTTCTCAACCCAATACTATATAAAATCCAAAATTATAGAAACTTGTGTCTTTGTAGTGACCCTCTTAATCATTTGCTAAACATAAATGTTATTTAGAATGAAAAAAAATTTCTATCTGAGCCAATGTCAAATGCACTGGAAGGGTAAGGCAATCTCTGTGTAGATATTATACCCAACATTGCAATAATTCCATGTTCAAGAGAAAATTGAACTTGAACTTCATAATTATCTTTGGGTTCCAATGACATGGTTAAGACTACATGATCTAGTAGATAACCACCATATAGGGAAACATATTTCACTTCGTAGGAATCTCCTACATCAACGAAAACATTTACACCAGGTGAAGTCTACAATACCTTGTACTAGCCATCATTGAAGTCCCAAGCCCCGAAAACATTTAGTTTGTGAGTTGCAACTTGTTCAAAAGTGGAGGTAACCCTATTTCTCTTTGTTGGATCTATTTCCATAATCAAAGCATGGTCTAGTTGCAACTTGGAAACTGCCTTGCTTGTATATATCATGAATTCCGTCAAACATATAACACCTAATCAATTTCTTTACCACGATCTTGTTTATTTCAGTTGTCTTAGAAAGGTTATTATTCTTAATGCATTCACCTTTTTGAGGATTTAAAATTTTGTCCCAAGTCCTTGCACAACCACCCTATACCATTTTAATTTTAAATGATTTAAATTAAGCACATGTAAGTCATTGGTAGAAATCCTTACGAGACCAATACCACCCTAAATGATAACTATGGTGGTAGCCACTATAGTTTCATTATGCACTGTCCATATGCCTTAGCAATTTCTGTTTCTAGTGCCAATATGAATATTCTTTCAATTCCAGCAAAAGAAAAGAGAAAATAGCTATGAATCATACTGGCGAGTCATCATAACTATTTTGAAACTTCCAGGCACAACATTCAAGCTTGTTCCCTTTGATGGTAATATGATGAAAGATGTAGTATCTGGTTTACACCAAATAAAAGTTGATAGGCTTGATCTCACATATTGTTGATGGAAAATGTTGGATAGAGTTGTGACATGTCAAATGAATGAGAACACCCAAATAGATTTGAAGAAGAGAAAAAGGCAGCAGAGTTTGAGCCAATATAGAAGAAGAAAAAAAAATATTGGGTCAATTTGAGTTACAACACATTCTATAACATTTCCCTCCTTGTTATGGCTCTATAGTCTGTACATGGTTGTAAAGCAATTGCAATATAAAATAAGGTTTATTTTTAGTAGGTTTATTACTAGGTTTTCACAGTGACCAATATACTGAGGAATTGTTTCTAACTAACATCCATTGTTCGCAACCATATGCACTGATTTCTTGGTTACTACAAACTGCATTTGCATAATTTTGGAAAACTTTGGAATATCAAATTAATTGATCTAGTAGAACTCTTGTTTCCAAATAAATTTAATAGCTAAGATTACCATCTCAAACATATTTACACCCCTATCCATGATTTATGGACCTACACATGATATTTCAATGCTTCCTTAATGGAATTGTCTAGTATGTTGTTTGAAGACTTTAAGTGAAAGCCCTTATCTTCTTGTTACACTGAAATTTGTCACCATGACTATCTGGAGTTAATATGGCTCCATCAATAGTCATATTATCCTCCTTGTCAATCCTTATACCTCTGCTCTCCATGTCAAACTTCAAAAAAGAGAGAAAGTCATCAAAAATCATGTTTATCTCTGAGTACGCAGGTTCACTCTACCTTGCCTGCGTGTACGCATCCCAAACTCATTGTACCTGCGTACTTGTACGCTATGTAAGTCAAGGGATGGGTGCGTACTCCTGTAAAGGTCAAAAGGCGCGAGTTTCATCTTTAAAAAAGTTACTTGTGGTCACTTCTAGAGCCTTCTAGAAGAGTGTTTGACGTGTATTGAGCGCCTCCAGATGGTTCATGCATCCCTATGATAGAGGAACTTATCTCATCAAGAGAGGAGCTACCCCATCCAAAAGAGGGAGTATCCCATTGATGTTGGAACTGAATAA
>APFE030259940.1:7550-19215 GCA_000404065.3 Pinus taeda
TATAAAATATATAGAAAAAAAAAGTTAACATTCCACTATAGTATAAAATAAGAGAAATATAAAATATAGAGTAAATAATATTATAAATGTAGAGTCCAAAAGAAATAATATCTAAAGCATTAAGGGGGTATTGAGGCAGTGGAGTGCTCGGCATAGGGGAACTCTAGTTGCCTTGCCTTTTGGTTCATGCTACCGCTTATTTCCTTCTTGCTCACATTGTCATGGATCACCTTTGGCAAGATTGCATGGCTCGTTTTGGGGGTTCGTGGTAAACTTAAAGCTTTGGTCCTTCTGCCCTTCATGGTCTCACTTGTGATGACACTTTATGAGAACACTATTGGCAAGGTGCAAACAAACACTAGTTAGACAAAGGAGGTCCAAAATACAATGAGTTAAATAGGGTTACCCACTTTCTCCTACACTTTTGGGTTTACATTAACAAGCCGAAGGAAATTATATCAAATTCATTATGTACCATAGAGGGTTGTTTATTGATATTCTTCAATGTTTTTATTTTTATTCCCTTATTTGCATATGGCATTATCATCATGTCCCACTCAATGAGGGATCCTCATAGTAAACCTAACATCTTAGATTCCTTTGTGACACTCATCAACATGATGTTACAATAGGGGGAAATATTGATAGCCTTTAACATCCCCGAAAGGGATGCAAACAATGTGATTTTTACTGATAAAGGTGATAAGATTGAGGTAGTCACTATCTATTTATATATATATATAGTATTATATATTGGCCCTCTTTTCCATACCACACTTTAGCTTGACTCCATCCTTGGAAAGTAATTTTTTCAAGTTCAACTTCATAATGTCCAATCAAAGATCAAACTCTTTCACTCATTAGTCACACATACCTTCTTATTTGGGTGTGAGGTTGGATACCATATCTTAGGGGAGTATGGTTGAAATAAGGATATAGAGAATGTCGGTCACTGCTACTACAAAATCTAGCACAATAGGGAAAAACCTCATTAAGCAATCTAGATTAAGAGCAACAATGGGATTAATCACCATTGTCACCTTAGTAACTATTCTTGTGATTTTCAATGGTCAGATGTAATCCTCACATGGAAGGCTTCCCCATTAGATCTCAAGAAATATATAACCCAAGTGCACCTAGGCTAAATGCCCCTAGGATTTTAATAAAAAAATCATGAAAGGATAAATATTCAATAACTAGGGTTTCACGTGAGATTAAGATGTAATTCCAAAACGAGTTCAAAGACCCTAGGCTAAATCAACATAGCTTAATAAGTCTTAGATAGGCTCAATTAGGCTCTCAAATATATGTTATCAATAAATTATGAATTGTTACTGTAAATTAGGATTTATAATTAGAACATGGAAATTATTTACAACAACAATAATAAAATAGCCCAAAATTTATAATAGACAAGTAAAAAATAAAGGTTATTCAATGAGTAAGCTAAGAAATAGATTACGACAAATTTCAATGGTCGAAAACATATAAAATGACAAGGAAAAACCTACATGTTAACCCTAGTTAATGACTGAAAATCACAGTAAAAATAATATTTATACTTTTCCAATTTAGTGCATGCAAATTCTAACCCTAGGACTATGAGGTCAAGGTAAATAATGTTGAAAAATGCAAATTTTGTCATAACATACCCAAATTTATCCTAGAAAACATGAAAAAAACTTTAAGATTTTGTTTTGGCTATTTTATGAAATTGACAAAAAAATGAAATAGTGTCCTTCTCAATCAAAGAGCTAATGGAGTCTAAGAAAACAAAATCTTTGGAAGAAGACTTGATGGAAGCAATTTGAGGGGAAAGACAAAGCTACACTTAGGTTCCTCAAAGAAACTTGATGATAATCTTTACAAGGAGATGTTAAAGCCATAAAAGATTCAACAACGCTTTGGTGAAAATTTCATTAAAACCCTAATTCTACAACAAGTACAAGATGGAAGAAGATATTTACAATAAGTTTAGGACAAAATCACCATTCATCATCCACAAGAAAGAACCATCCAATCACAATATCCTCCCAAAGGCAGTAGTTAATTTAATGCTCCAAAGCGACGAAGACAAAGGAGACAAGCTAGTGCGCACACTCTCAAGTGTGAATGTAACAATGATCCTAATGTAAATTGACTTCCCTCTACTTATATGAGCGCAACAAGGTTGATTTTATCTTAAATTAGACTAAAATCCCTAAATATAATATAAAATCTTATTACAAGTTGGATAGGTCACAAGCCAACTCCCAAAGATAACTAAATCAATGATAAAAGATAAAAACAAGCTTCTTTTACCCAACAAATGTGAGCTAAAAGCCCTGCAGGGGTGACATCATCCTCTAAAAAGCCTATCTATCATCAAAATGTGCCATGAATTACTCAAAAATGTGTTCATCACCCAAAAAATTGCATCTCCTCATCAAACAGTGTCCAATCATCAAGCAAAGGCTCTCTCAACAAGGTGTTACCATCAAATAAGCCCACATCGTCAATCCAAGCAACATGAAGTGGACATCATGGAGATAGGGCATGATGTCATCATGTAGAGCAGTGTACCATCCCTTCCAAAGGGCTCTTAGATCATTGTCGTCGTCGTCATTGTCATCAAATCATTTTAAAAGCAAGGCAACATCCATCAAGAAGATGCAATTCCAATCTCAGGGCATCCTATCATCTCTAGGGTAAATCAGCTCTATAAGCAACGTCCTCTCTCAAATATGCAACATTTCATATCTTGGACAAAGAGAAGAGTGGCATCAACAATAATGAATGCATCCCAAGGTCATTGCTCCTCAAAAAGTGGTCAACATCGTGGTTCTAATGCCCAATGGAGTCATCAAGGTGGTTGGACGTCTTCTTTGAAGTGCGGGGGAAGCATCATACAATCCCTCAAGGGATGTCAGTTGTACCTAGGAGCATGAATCTAGCACATTCTAACAAATCAAGTGAGATCAACATCATAGGTTTAATAACCATTAGACTATTAGAGTGGGCCATATTGAATGTGTAAGGCATCAAAGTATTTTACACAAACATCATCTTCTAATGCCTTTCTAGCTTGTGATTTGTAAACACATTATCGTGCTTAGGTATGGGAGGATTATCATAAGGCCCTATTAGGTACTTCTAACCTTAAGGAGAGGAACAGTTCCTAGGCCAACCCATCAGTCAACAAGTGGAAGTGATCAATGGCATGATATGGGGTCTACTTCATGGAAGATGCCACGGTCTTGTACCAGCTATGAAATTCCATCATCTTTGAACATGGTGATGTGAAGATGGAGCAATCATGGGACCTGAGTACCACCTTTCCTTGGCATATTTTTACCACCCCTCTTGTGTGCCTTTTTCTTCATTATTATTTCCTTTGGATACATAGCCTAGCTTACAAGCTTTCATTGATTCATCATTGATCCCTTAAAGATGAAGCGTTTCATTATTCATCGAGGTTGGGATAATCAAAGTTCCTTTTATTTAGATAGTTCATGCATTAACCAAGCACTAAGTGAGGGCTAATGAGGTGGTAGAGCTCAATTATACTTTTGTCCGCGCGCTTTCATTTATCCTTGCCAATCTTTTGCATTTTTAACATTATCGCTCATGCTTTTTCCTTTCTTTATACTACATCAACCTCTTAGGGAAAAGCTTTCGACGCCCCACTCAAAGATGAGGAAAGCAACGAACCAATGCTGGTGACAGATAGCAATCAATCCAAAGATGGGATGTGGATACAAGAGAGAGAGAGAGATGGAAAATGTTAAGTATGGATTACCATGGACATACAACACCAATCAAAGTCTCCTATTTGTACTACTCCTAAACAGTGAAAGAAAGGCCTCAAGGAAGGTCACATTGGACTAAGGCAAGTGATAACCACCAAAGTGAAGCGTGAGAACAAGAGTACAACCAAAAGTAGTCTATCATCCAATTCAACCTGTGATCCATACTAGAATTTCCTTTAAACATTAAAATGAAAATACTTGAATACAAAAAGTATAATGTACCTTATAATAGATTACCCACCTTCATCGAATGTGCAGGCTGTGAAAATTTGGAAGACCCAAATTTCTACTGCAACAACTGATTAATTTCCTTCTATTTGATAATTATTGAACAAATTATTTACTGCTTCCTACAGCAAATATCAAAACTAATACACTGCAACCTTCACCAATTAAAATTATATGCAGAAACAAGTAACTGAGCAAGAAAGAAATATACAACTCATTACACAATTATTTTTGGACAAATGTCCTTGGAAAAACACAATGCAGGAAAACCAGTGCAGAAGTCGAGGGTTTGTATTATTAAGCGATAGTTTTTTAAATACAATCTTTGGATGCCTTACTAGCAATCCATTACAGAGAATATGGCTGACAGAAGATTAGTGAGAAATACCTCACACTATCACTAGCGATCTCGACTGATCCAACCACAGAATGGCTTGTCCCTTGTTGCCTCTATGTTGCCTCTGCGCAGTCACGGTGTAGGCCCAACGTCACAGCTTCTAAGGACAGCGTCACCCCTTCTGCTAATCGATTTGCCTCTAAGACTTTGATTATGTCCTCCTGGTCTCACACCCCGACTTCCGGCTTCAAAAATCGACCTCTCCAACAAAAATACAAATCTTCTCAAGGCTCTGCGCTGCCCCTACGTCAGCCTACGCTACCCAGTATAGCCTCAGCGTTGCCTCTCTTGGATCTCTCTCTACCTCCTCTGTTGAGTATTCCTAGATCGAGAGAAATATCCAACCGAAACTATCCCTACCCCTCACTGCAAGAAATCACTTCGAACTTCTCTCTGGTAACTGTTGCGTTTCTCTATTCAGAAATTCGATCTTTGATCTCCCACTCGATGTGTTTTCCAAATGCCCATCGAGCCTCCTCTTATAATCCTCCAGTTGAGAACCAACAGCCCAGATTAGACTCTAATCAATGGCTTAGATCATTTTGGCGTGATCCTCGTCTTCTTCTAGAAGTTTCACCCATATTTTGATTAATACCCTATAATTATTTTAATTTCCTAAGTTTAGACTTAGGCGCCCATTAAAAATAATTAATTATTTTAATAAAACTGATTCCGGGTGGAATTTCCCAAAACGATTTCTGGGTATTGTGGAACACGTGTCCAAGTCTCCCTGCAAATTTTGAGGCTTAGAGCACATCCGATGCTACCAGAAATCAACACTCCCTCTTAATGAGGAATGTGCTCTAGTAATGCAACCTGTTGAAGCATCACCCTTCTCTGTAACATCTCCCTCTGCGTTGTTGATGTCTAACATTATTGCCCACCAACTACTGCACAAAGGTTGCATTTGTATTGTTGTTGACCCTGCCACTGCCAACACTGCATATGTATTGCAACTCCCTCTCAAATTTTGCATCTGTGTTGTCGCTGGCACTACCACTGCCAACACTGCATCTGTATTGCAACATTCTCCAACTACGGCCGCTACTAAATCAGCAAAAAAAAGCATCCAAAATTATTGACCATGTGTTCAACATGATGCATCTATTACTGGAGTTCTGACTGTTTCTAGTCTATGCGTTGACCCTCTGAAGCCTCTACGCTGCTGCTAACTCTGCTCTGTGCCAACTACACTGTTGCCAACTCTAGCTCTGCGATGCTCAGTATTTGGCGCTCCTAGCTACTGCAACAGTCACTCTGGCACTCCTCTGCACCAATTGGCATTGGTCCATCCTGCTACTTCTAATCTAGGCTCTCGTAGCAAGGTATTGATCCAAGAGGTGGACTTCCTCAAGGATCTTGCCCAACTGCAATTCTTTCAAACTACAATTCTAGATCACCCCACCTTTGGGAAATCATGGCAAACTCCTCCTCCTTGATCTGTGTGGATGCAGCCTTTGGATCATGCTTCTCGTCCTTGTCCTTCTTCTTGAGAGGACACTCTGTAGTGTAGTGACCAAGTTCGACACACCATAAGCACTTGATCTTCGAAACATCTTTCTTCTTCTTTCGTTGCTCCTGTTGCCCCTTAGATGCAAGGGTTGCATTCTCTTCCTCCTCCTTGGGCTTCGTCCCACTGTTGTTGCTGCTACTATCAATCTTGCACTTCATTAAGTCTCTCCTCATATCTTCCTGCTGAAGAGCGGCCCACATCCCTTCCCAATCTGGCAATCTTTCTCTCCCCAGGATACTCTGGACAAACACTTGTTATTCTTCTGAGACTAAGTTGAGGGCTAGCCTCACCATCTCAGTAGGTTGAAGCGTTGACCCCATAGCCACCAACGAGTCTCGGATCTCCTGAAGCTTTGTAAGGAACGAATCAATGTGTTCCCCCTTCTGCATTTACATGGATCTCATCTTCTGCTTCAAGTACATCTTTCCTTGCTCAGAAGATCCTCCGTATAGCATGGCCAAAGCTTCCCACATTTGTCGAGCAGTATCCTTGCCGACAATGTGACACGCTACATGATCCCTCACTCCATCGAGGATCAACCTCTTGGCCTTTTCCATCTCGGCCTTGTACTTCTTGGGCAGATTTGGATCCGCGAGTACAGCTACCACATTGTCCACGTAGGTTTTGAGATCGTGCTCATCTAGAAGGCATGAGATCCTTGCCTTCCATATCACATTGTTGGATGCACCCTCCAACCAATCATGATCCCGCAACCCATTAGCTGCCATCTTTGCCAACGAAATGTTGAATTGCCTCCTCTCTCCCCTGCGTTGTTGGTGGGTTGGCTTACGCACTCCCTGCTAGAGTTAGTAAATCTGTTGCCCCCTGTTGTTGCCCATCTAATGAGAATTCAGACTTCTTGGTTGGAAGTCCTCTAAGGAAAAGTCCCCTCAACATTGTCTCTCTTCTTCCTTCTAACATTTTTTTGCCCCAGCAACTACTGCAGAAAACTGTGTCACACCAAAAACCTCCTCTTCGCTAAAGCTTTTGCGTTGCTCCCTCTGACACTGGCAAACTTTAATCTGGAAGTCTTACCTCTCTATCGACTCACTCAAAGAGAGCCCTTCCTCAAAAATTTTGCCCTCCTGGCCTGGACTGCACAATCCCTCTAAGGATTCGATTTGTTGCCTACGCAGTACTTCGACCCTCCTCCTCTTCAACGTCGGGTTCTTCCATCTCTGCTCTCTTGCTTCACCTGTAGCTCTGATACCATGTGAAAATTTGGAAGCCCAAATTTCTTTTGCAGCAACTGATTAAGTTCCTTCTATTTGTTAATTACTGAACAAATTATTATTGCTTCCTACAGCAATTATTGAAACTAATACACTGCAGCCTTCACCAATTAAAATTATATGCGAAAACAAGTAATTGAGCAAGAAAGAAATACACAACTCATTACACAATTATTTTTGGACAAATGTCCCAGGAAAAACCCAATGCCGAAAAACCGGTGTAGCAATTGATGGTTTGTATTATTAAGCAATAGTTTTCTAAATACAATCTTTGGATGCCTTGCTGGCAATCCAATATAGAGAATATGACTGAAAGAAGATTAATGAGAAATACCTTACACGATCACTGGCGATCTCGACTAATCCAGCCACAGAATTGCTTATCCCTTGTTGCCTCTATGTTGCCTCTGCGTAGGCCCTGCGTCACAAGTTCTAAGGACAACGTCACTCGGTCTGTTGATCGATTTGCCTCTGAGACTTCGATTATGTCCTCCCGGTCTCACACCCCAACTTTCGGCTTCAGAAATTGACCTCTCCAACAAAAATATGAATCTCCTCAAGGCTCTACGTCAGCCTACGCTGCCCAACGTAGCCTCTACACTACCTCTCCCAGATCTCTATCTGCCTCCGCTGTTGAGTATTCCTGGATCAGGAGGAAATCTCCAACTGAAACTATCCCTGCCCCTCACTGCAAGAAATCACATCGAACTTCTCTCCAGCAATTGTTGCGCTGCTCTCTTCAGAAATTCAATCTTTGATCTCCCACTCGATGTGTTTTCCAAATTCCCATCAAATCTCCTCTTATAATTCTCCAGTTGAGAACCAACGGCCCAGATTAGATTCTAATCAACAACTCAGATCATTTTTGGCTTGATCCTCGTATTCTTCTAGAAGTTTCACCCACAGTTTGATTAATACCATTTAATTATTTTAATTTCCTTAGTTTAGACTTAGACACCCATTAAAAATAATTAATTATTTTAATAAAATTGATTCCGGGTGGAATTTCCCAAAACGATTTATGGGTATTGTGGAATACATGTGTCCAAGCCTCCCTGCAAATTTTGAGGCTTAGAGCACATTTGATGCTACCAAAAATCATCACAGGCTAGATGAAATAAAGCACTAATTCAAGCATGAATGAGAGGATTTTAGGGCTAGCTATTTGCATGGATGAGAGGCTTTTGAGGCCTAGCCTACATGTGGATCATCATAGGGTTGTTCACTCACACAACAATAGGAGGAAAAAACTATCTTAGGGATTACCTGCATGGTGGGGTATCAGCCACAATGCTATCCAAATATCTTAATGCTAAGAGATCAATGTCCCATGCCATCACTCGATCAAAATTGGACACAACCCCACTCCTTATTCCAATTATCTTTCATGTGGTGACGATGATACACAGGTGAGGGAGATGGTCAATTAACAAAGTAGTCTTCTTAGGTATCCATCACTTACTATCACTAGTCTATGAAGTAGATAGAATGTGGCATTGATTCATGATGGGATGCAAAAGTTTTTTCATTACAACCTTCACCTAATTGACCTTGACATTGGCAGACCACCCTACAAGAGTGATGTAAATAAGGTATTCATACTAAATTTACAAAGCCTACGTCTAATACACATGGTTCAAGTGTGGAGAGCCACTTGCTTCCAAACTCTAATGCTACTAAAACTTATATCTCCAATGTAGTGACAAACTCTTCTAGCCCCAAAGACACACTCGATTCTAGATACCTTGTAGCATAATGTTCTCTCTCACTCAACTATAAGTTAAATCCCACAAGCATCACATTCAAACAGATCACCATATTCCCTAGGAACACCATATTTGTCATATTTGTTCCTTAGAGCTTGACATTGAGGACTATTTTGTATTCAAATGCTCTACCTACTAAGAGATCAAGGACACTTCCTTTGTCTCTTCATAGATTCACTTAGTTCTCTCTAGATATTCTTGGCTTACGAGGACCATTGATGATTAGCCTTCTTCCCTTGAGAAATGTTCAACCTTCGTTATAGCTTACCAAACACTATTAAGCTATACAACCAAGCACCAAGCTAACTACCTCTTGCTTCTAACATTTAGAATAGTAAAAAAAAAAAAAACCCAAAACCAACATCTAAGCTACATAATAAACACATAACGTGTCTAGACCCAAAAAAATCCCATAACCTTATGCCCAACACAAATTTCTTTCTACCTTATATGTTAAAAATAATTTTTCAAAACAACGAATCCAACCTGGATCTTCCTGTATTTTAACTTCTTCATCATTCCCAATTTCATTACAATAATACTTTATTAACATTGCTTTATTTTTACTTATTTTAACTAATCTTTCACTAAATATCTAAGTCACAGGACACGTCCCCTAGGGTCTCGTGTCCCGTATTTCACGTATTGGACACGAAAACGGCCCTAATACGTGTCGAATACGATTTTTATCGTGTCATAAAAATTGGAATACGTATTTGGCGTTTTCGTTCGTGTCCTAAATTCAGCATACGCGTATTTCGTGTATAGAATACGTTGCCCTAACGTATTTCGCCGTTTTGAATACGTACTGGGAAAAAAACACTTATTAAAGCCTACATGTGGTCTTTTCGGGGTTATTTTCATTGGAGCTGTCGCCGTCTTATAGGGCATTGCTATAAGAAAAAATTTGCAGCTTTGAAGGATTTCACAATGCTGAGGCTTTAGAAATCTGAAGTAATTTCAGTCATAACAATAAGGAGAATCCTGCTACAGGATTAAGTAATGCTGTCACATTTGCTCACAGGGTTGCCATAAACTACCGCTCATGAAAATTGCTGCCAATAATCCACATTTTGCAGGTATGATTCCCAAAGGAATATTTTCAAACTTCTGTTCCAACTGATGGGTAGGCTGCTGGATTGAATTTGTTTCGGAATTTCACCTTCAGGACAGCCTCAATAAACCCTAAAATGCACTTCATCTATCTGAGTTTTAATGTCTTAGAGATCTGAAAAATGCTGGTATGATGTCATGCTACAGGACTGCCTTGTCAGCTACTACAATGATGCCTCATACTTGAACCATTTTTTTTTTCTATCCACCCCAAAATATTACCCAAGAGTTGGATATATGGCTGCCATCATATTTTCAAATCTGTCCAACGGAAAGGAGGCTTTTACCGCTCTTTGCCTTTGTTTCCTAAACTGCTGAACAAAACCCTTGTAATATACAAATAAATGCTGCTTAAGTCTAGTATAGGACATCCTTCCTTAATAACCACTGATACAAGGATGGTTCAAATATTGGTTTTATTGCTCAGAGATTTTATACTGCTGTTATGATACACTATACTGCTGAAAGACTACACCAAAACCCTGTCAAAGGACGGTTGTTGTATGGTCTTATTTCATGCTCAAAAACTGTCACGAAAAGGAAGGTTTTATTGTTGTAGAACACCACTACACTTGCTGAAGTATATATCTTATAGAGGCAGGGTTTAGAACATTTTTAAGTGCTGCTGCCATCTGCCATATAACCTTCAGAATTATTACCTACAGATCTGTTGGTGTGAGACTTTCTCACTGTTTTTCAAAGTTTGTGCCATGACTACTGCTGGTTTAGAATATTTTAGAACAGCCTCTTCTAAATGCTGCTATGATATATCATTGGGCAATGTTATATGATGGTAGGAGATGTTACTATCACTCAAATGCTCTCTAAATTCCATCACAACCTACTGAATATTGAAAAGAGTACTTCACAAGTGGTGGAACGGACAACAGAAAAACTACCCAATTCTCATGGATGCCAAATTAATTGACCAAATGGATCAAAGCAGGTTATTGAGCAGTTGAACAGTTCCCTATTTTCCACAAGCAAGAATAATTTATAAAATTGAAGACTAAAATGCCAACATCAAGATACTCTTGAAGCAGTTCAAGGCATAAAATTTCATTATTGCTCCCAATTCCTGCTTTGTTTGTATGAGGACATGCAAAGATCTCAGTGTGGGGGGATGTTGGGTCACCAAGTTGACATTATTTTCACTGTCAAAGTCATTCCTTTGTGATCATCCTTTCAGTTATTCACTGTCATTTTCACCATAATCCTTCATATAATCAAAGGAGTGCTCTGATCCTACTTATTTTGTATCTACTCTTTTGTATTTTCTATTGGCATTCTCTCAGGAGTCAGTGTCTACTATGATCTATGATCTATGATCTATCTATGTACATTGTAAACACTGAAAGTGAATAGTGATACATTTTGATTTTGATGACTTAATGGAAAATATGCATTTTATGGTTTTAATATCTAAGTTCTAAATTTATAATTAGTAGTAAGTACTTACTACTTAGTTTCTTATGTGCTTGTAAGTTGTAAATTTTGATTCTATTTATTTTTTTAAAGTGAACTATGAACTTTGAGAAGTAATTATATTTTAATTTGATTAGATAAGCTGCAGCCTGCAACCTGCAATTTAATATGGATAAAAAACTATATTTCGGTGTATATATATA
>APFE030259950.1:0-14450 GCA_000404065.3 Pinus taeda
AAGGATAGGGCTTGCTTGCCCTTTAAGCAAGGGACTTGATCTTCTAGGGAAAGGGAATGAGGATTGGAGGGTTGAGGTAGAAGTATAAGACCTATAAAAGATGTTCTGAATCCCTGATTAGATCTCTCTCTCTCTTGAGAATTTCGCATTTCTTTCTTGGAGGACAAATTGGATCATGGATGAATTTTGATGTTGGATTAGATTTTCTTATCTTGGAGCTTCTTTATTGGCAAATGTATCGATGGTTGGAAATATTCTTTTACATTTAAGTACAACATTGGTGCTATTTTCTCACATACATTGATCATGGGATTTTCGTTATTGTAGGGCTAATTGTTGCATGCATTTACTGCTTCATTATGGAATTATGTTTCTACATAGCATATCTCTATGTATGGGCCATGTTTGTTGAACAAATTGTCCTAGAGATCAAAGCTATCTTCATAAGCCATCTTCATCTGCAACCGAAGTAAAACGCTTTAAGGTCATTTTCTTTTTTTGCCTTAAAATTGGACGAAGTTGCCCTTAGAGCCTCCTTGAGCTATAATTGAGATCCTTCTTCATAATTCTTTCTGACTCCATATCCCCAAGAGGAATTAGGCACTATTCCACCATAAGGTGATCACCTTAAACCTTTTTTTCTTTACCTTTTTCCCTCTTTTCTAGGTCTAGCCAAGTTGGGTCATCTAGGGCATCACTTTCTCGACAAAATAGTAACAGAAAAAATTTGATCTCCTAGTCTCTACTCCGTTGGTGTGTTCTCAAGGCCTCCTCCAAACTTGAAGCTATTCCAATGGTGGAGTTGTGAGATATCCGAAGCCCTAGCTCTAAGATCAAACTTTGCCCTGGTGTTCCCTAGGCTAGTACCTCATAGGATCAATTTGACACCTTTAAGTGGAAATTCTTGTTTTGATCCTTTCCCCTCCCTTGCATGGGTTAAGATAATCACTGGTTGCTAGATTCTCTCTCCTTAACCTAGCCTAGGTCCACTTGGTCCCATGTGGTCCCATACCTTTGAAAAGTTAATTCTTCAAGAACTACTTGGGAAGTCAAGTTCAATAAAGATTTTAGGGATTGGGAAACTCCTTTACAAGGCATATTCCTCTAACCTAGCCCTTAAATCCTCACCTCCTTATCCTAGAAATCTTTGTACCTTGCTTGAAAAGCAAGCAAGCTCCACTCTTAACCTCTTTTTAGGAAAAGGATCATTAAGGTCACTTCACATCCATTTGTTGATTCATCTTTCACAAGTGACTTTCTACATACCGAGTCTCCTGCCATTGCTGATATTCCGTAAAGAGTAGGGAGTCTTAGCTGAGGTGACAATAGGCTAAGTCTTCCATTGTTGCCCTTGATCTAGCAGTTGTCCTTTTAGGAGTCCCTTTTAGGCCCCCTACTAGTTTGAGTGGTAACATTTTGGCACCATTGTCAGAGACACAAAAGGTGTGTTTTGTTTCCCATACGGCATATTGACATATCATTATTGGCAGCTCCATTGGAAGAACGAAGCCCTAGTTCTTCATTGATCTCTAAAGTCAATGCTTGTAGGGTGAAGCAAGCATTTGTCAAAGCATATTCATTCACCCTGATGACTCCCATGTCAATAAGGATCCAGCAACATGTTGACCACATATATTCCCGCATAAAGGTGACAAGGATCCCGCAATATCCCTCATCGGAATGCATGAAGAATATGCCAATGTTCAATGGGGATCCACATTCTGCAGCCAGTGTCGATAATATCGGTATCGAGAAAATATCGGCGAGGGTCGAGAAAATATCGGCGAGGGTCCAGAAAATATCTTATCGGCAATATTGACGAAAATATCGGCAAATATCGACAAGCATAAAAAATGCATAATATATTCATTTTTTAAAGATTTTTAAACATATAAAGCAATAACAACATGAAATAAACACATCGGCACATAAATATGAAGAGAACATTGATATATATGATGTCAAATAGAAATGATACATCAAAGGCGATACCAAATCCTGCTGATCCCTGATAATTGCCCATTCAAGGACTCAAATGTGGAGAACCAATACAAAATAACATCACATATATAAAAGTATCTCATCATCATGAGTTATATGTAACATAACAAATAAAACTAGCAGCTATCTATCTGAAATCACTGCCCTTTCCCCCTTTTACGGGAAAACATGATGGGCTGTTTGCCAAGCCTGCCCCTAGTAGTAGGAGGCCCTGACCCTGCCTCTGCACCTAATGTCAAATAATGAGTGCTAGGTATGGGGCTATGCTCTCCTATATCTATAGCAGATGGTGTTGATGCTGATGCTCCCACAGTGTCCTCCTCCTCTTCCTCCTGCTCCTCCTCTGAGTGCTGCTGCTTCTCTGACTCCGAGTCCTCCTCTTGCTGCCCCTGCTCTAATGGATCATCTACCACTGGTCTAAAACCGTGAAGGTGACTCCTCCAAGAGGGGCTCCTCAGACCTCCACCCCTCCATGGAGACAATAATTCAATATTGTCTAAGCTAAGTCACATGAACAATCGAGTGACATCGAGACACAGAGGAACACGTAAATACGAGTATAATAGTTTCATACGCAACGGATGCAACGACCTGAAAACAAAGACACCGAGGGACACGTTTTTTAATATATATATATATATATATATACCGAAATATAGTTTTTTTATCCATATTAATTTGCAGGTTGCAACTTATCTAATCAAATTAAAATATAATTACTTCTCAAAGTTCATAGTTCACTTTAAAAAAATAAATAGAATCAAAATTTACTTAGAAATTAGAATGTGATATGCTTGGTCTTGATTCTTGAATATTCAATGTTCATTGTTCATGTACAACTTACAAGCACATAAGAAAATAACTAAAGTCTAAACCTATTGATTTCCTCTTCCCCTCTTGCGAGAAAATGCCACAGCTTTCCCTTTCCGTCTAGATGTAGATGCTAGTGCTGGTGGAGTTGGCAGTGGAGTTTGCTATGCTCTAGAAGCTGAAGAACCAAAAGTAGGAGCTATAGGAGGTAGACCACGTCCTCTACTGGTGGCAGGGGTTGCCCAGGCAGTTGGTGTCACCTGGAAACATTACAATCTCCCAATCCTGAAATACTAAAAAACTGATAAGTCTGCTGCATTTTGAATGAAATCTAAAATTCTACTTTCTCCATATGAATCCAATGAGGCCGGAACCACTCTCAAACATCCTGAGTCATTTCATGGTAATGTTAAAAATTTAAGTAAAAGGATGAAAATGAAGATTAAGGAGAATGTCACTTTTACTTTAAGAATATAACATTACCATGAATAGCATATCAATACTAGGGCCTAGAATGCTCAAACCCTCCTTGGCAGCAACCACATAGCTCTCCCCTTCCTTCTCCAGCAATCATAAATGAAAATGATATGAAAAAAAACCAAAATCAGATTTTTATAGGCCATGCAAAATTTTTTTACAGTCACCGGGCGATATTTTCGATCGTCGCGCGATATTTCGGAAATCGCGTGATATTTTCAAAAGTCGAAAATATTGTGATATTTTGTCGGCGATATATCGGCTCGCCGAAAATATCGCGATATTTCCGAATATCGCCGATATCTCGGTGATATTATCAACACTGGAATAAACGCAAGAAGAAATGCTAGCACACACACATATAAAATAACACAGTTATTTTTGGACAAAAGTCCCCAGAAAAACCCAACTTGGGAAAACCAGTGCAACAGCTAAGGGTTTTATTACCAAGCAATAGTGAAATAATTTGAGTACAACTTGATGCCAAATACTGGCAATCCTACTGAGAAATACAGGCAAAAATCTGGAGAGATTTCTCACCCCATAGGCAATCTCTCGTCACAAATTGCCTTCGGAATTTTAGCCCTCTGAGCCTCTGTGTTGTTCTGCATAGCTGGCTTGACGTCTAGCCTCAGACTGGACTCTGATGAAGTCCTTTTGCCTTCTGTTGACCATAAAGACGCTTCTCCAGTACTCTGGGACTCCTTCTTAGTCTCTGGAATTGAAAATGTCAATCTCTCCCAACAAATCGACTTTGCCTCTAGAGGCTACTATGCTGCCCCAACGTCAACCTCTCTGTGGCTCTCTTGCCTCTCTGCAAATACACTCACCGGATCTGGAAACCTTCCTTCGACTTCACTGTCTCTGCCCTTCTCTCACTAGCTCTCTCCCCGACAACTGACTGTTGCTACTTTGGAAATCGATCTGCTCATAAAATCGAACTGCTCAGGTGTTTTCCCATCACCACATCAACCTCCTCTTATAATCCTCTGTTGGAGCACTAATGACCAAGATAAAAACTTAATCAATGGCTAGGATCATCTCTGGATCGATCGGTGTGAGTTTCTAGATCATCCACACCTTGACTTAATTAATTCTGATTAATTAACCATATTCCCTAAGTTTAGACTTAGGAAATATTTAAAAATTGATTAATAATCTAATTAAGTCATTTCTAGGCAGAATTTCCAGAAAGGATTTCTGGGTTTTGGAGATCTCATGTATTCTAGCCTCTCCACAAAATTTCAAGGCTAGAACACATCCGATGCTACAAAACTAACAATGATGTTATGATGTTATGGGGTGAATGTAATATGGAAATGTTGAAAAAGTTTTAAATTGCAATTATCTACAACAGAGAACAATATAACCCTAAAAATTAACATGGTATCAGAGATGGGCTAAAGAAAAGTCATTAAGATCACACCCGTGAAGACACCTATGATGGATCAAGTAAAGTGAAAAATATGAAGATGGCAGAGACCTAAAAGAATGCTAGGGTTCAAAGGAAACCCTAGGGAAGCCTTTGTTCTTGCAAACAAAAGCTAGGGTTTGGGAGAAACCCTAGGAGTGGCCTTGATATGGAAAGGCCTAGTATGCTTCACAATTTTTCATGATGTGATTAGTAAGAAGCCATTCAGTTATTCAAGTAGTTGTGATAGATTCAAAGAAACTCTAGATGGACTTGTCTCCTACCTAATAGGAGATGATATGATACAAATCTAGTGATCATCTTGTACATTAATAAGTTGGGCTTGGTTGCTGATGAAAGAGATCAAGAATACAGGTGATGCTCAAGAGGTTGCATTTCTTCTGAAGATGTCATTGTGTTAATTTTAGGCAACAATGGTATGTTCTGTGCTTTAGAGCAATTTTAATTCACTTTGTTTATTAGCCCAATATCAATATCCAGATTAGTAGTCACATCAACATGATAGTAAAATGTAGATAGAACATAAACATAAACAGTAGAAGACAAGCCAAGACAAGAGGACACAAGATGTGGCACCAATGTGGGGAAACCATTGGTCAATTTTTCTTATATTCTTCAATAGTTCAACAAAGAGAGAGAGAGAGTACAATTTACAAATCTGATAATTTATCAAAGCAACAAAAGAGCCCTAACTAGAAAAGTCAATGTTGGTCAACTGGGCAGATTTGACCCTCAATAAATTGGTCAACTTTAGTCAACTTCGGCCTCCAAACAACAAGATGAATTAGCCCTCAAAACAACCTAAAATCAGCCCAATCAAATCTGTTCAAACAGCCAACCTGCGATCAATGCTGGTCAAAGTCCACGTTTGGCCTCGATTTTTGTGCCCAGAAATGCAGCCTGCCAAAACAGAGATAGCCCTCACAAAAATGCAGTCAAAGGGGGTCAATGCATGCTGGTCAACGCTTGATCAGACTGTCCAGAAATTCGGTCTCTTGGAATTTCGCTCTCCTGAAATTTCAGACGTGTGGAGAGATAGAGAGGCCTAGAAATATGTACCCAATCAATGAGGAGAGAGAGAGAAGTGTGTCCAAATGAGGCTAAGGCATCATGTATTTATAGCAAACGTTGATGATGAATAGACGTGGCTGTTGGGCTTGTGAGCCTACATAAGTTTGTTGGCCGACTTTGACAATTTGTCCATAATCAAAATAAATTCATAACTTCATTTGCACATGTTGAAATTAGATGATCATTAGATCAATCCTACATCTCTCGGAGAGAGGAATCCAAGAAAAATATCCGCTGTCATAAAAAAGATGACCCATGTGGAGTTTGGCCCTAGTTGCCAATTTTAACACATTGACATATGGTTGATGGACAAGATGACTTGTGGAGGTAGGATCAAGAGGGAGCTAATTGCTTCCTATAATCCTCATTAAAGATAACTACTTTCAAAGCTCATGTTACTTCTTTATGACGACGCTCTTGTTTAGATTTATTATTTTAGACTGTAATATTCCTACTAGAAATATCAAGTGATAACAGCTATAAAATGTTCACATGCAACCAAAAACCAAAAACCATAAACACACAGAAATATGAGCACATCCATGTTTTACTCCGAAGAAGCTGTGCCATTATATTAAGTGCAATGGTAGGAGTACAATGGGTATGAACAAGTGCACCTGGGCTTGCCAAAGGCAGGCAAGACAAACCCCCGGGTGAGAACACAGGGTGCCCAAATGCTGGAAAGTGACTCCTCCTCTATGCTCTGTGCTGCCCTGGAAATCTACACTGCTGGTTGGAAAGAAGTCCCTTTTTGAGGCCCTTAGACTAAGAAAATTCTGCCAAATTAATCTTGGCCTCTCCTCAATAAACCCAGAAAGACCCAAAAAGGGTTGGGCCTAATTCCAACCTTCCAAATTTGCCTCAATTTCCACTAACTCTACTTGTTGGTGGATATTTCGGCCCATCTAGAAATGTCACCCCTCAGCCCTTGCAAATTGATGCTAAATGCTAGCAAAGCTTCCTCCTAGCTGCCCCCACAAATACCATCTCCAATCAGCCCCAAATGTTCATTCACCCAACTCCCACTTGTAGCCCATAATTCCCCTCTGTGCAGCGCCTGGAATGGTGAGAATTCTACAGCCAAAATCTCCATAAAAGTATGCCCCATCAGCAACTAAAATCTTCAGCAAACAGTAGCCCAATGCTCTCTTGGAGTACCCAACAAAACGCTGCCCAAAACTCAGTTCTCCCAGGCAATGCGTACTCCCTTTGTTGCGCCAAGTCTATTGTTAAAATCCCATGAATTGCCCAACAATTAGTGGAACTCCCCCAAGTAGCCTAGAACTCCTCCTTGGGATGGCACTCAAAGTACACCGAAGGAAGGTTGAGATCCTTGCATGAAAGTCTCCTGTGTTGAACAACACTTGTAGACTTGGCTCAATAGCTCAAGCGTGCTAGTTGAGTGTAAAATATCAAAGGTTTAAAAGCCCTAAAATGATGCATCTTCCTCCTATTTATCCTTGACCTCCTCCTTTACCACGTGGGCCCCATGCATCGACCCCACCTTGCCTTTCTCCCTCCAAAAGTGTGAGTTTGCTCAAGGGGTACATATTCCTCTTTGGGGTGGCCCCCCCCATCCACTATCATTTCGATTTCCCTCTTCTTCTATGTTGGGACCCTCCATAGCAATGTCTAATCAAGTGGGGTCCTCCTTACCCACTTCTCCTAAGTTAAGCACCCAAAACATCAAAATTGACATGCCTTGGACAAAATTGCAAAGCTGGTGTAATCGTTGGGTGAAATTAATTAGAGGGGACATCACATAGACTAATGTTTATTCTTCCTGCATGAATAGTTGAATTCTTCTAACTTCTTGGATAAGGATATGATCCATCTTGAGGATCATCAAGATGCAGAGTAATGTAGGAAGAGTTAGCTCCAAGAGGAAGCTTTTTTAAGAAAATGAAGGAGCCACTCTCATATCTAGAGAAGAAAGAAAGTCTCACCTCACCATCAGGAACACTTTCATTATGTCTATTACTTTGCTACTATTGCTCTTGCTCTTGTTTTGGGATCAATAGTTACATCTGATGAATGTTAGGACCTGTTGTTGCCCAAACTATACAGGCAAGATGCGACAACGCTTAGGGCGGTGGATGTCACTCTAATGATTAATCCATGCCCTCTCCGTTCTAGCTGTCTCCCTACAACAAGCTATGGAGGTAGCCCCTACGAAACATGAAGATGGAAGACTTATTGGAAACCAAGTAGTCCAGGAGACACAACTGAATGGCCTAGCAACTTGGGTGAATTAGCAAGTTGAACAATTTGATTATATTATTATGGAAGACCAATGCCTTAAATGGAGTCAATTACTTTCTTAAGACAAATTAATTACCAAGGCACTAGATGAACAATTGTTGCTTAAGGATGCTTCACTATCCTAAATGAGATGTGAGTCCTACAATCTAGGTGAGGTGCAAGATCTTGGTTAATTTTAGTTAGATGCCTACTCTAAATGTATCCTTCCCCTTAACTATTTTGAAGCTAGTCTCTGAGTAGGTTGTGAGAGAGAAGCCAAGGGGAAGCAAGCAAAGGCTTGGTTAATAATATCTCCCCTTAGGTTCTAACCACCCGATGCCTCCGACGCTACAGAGACTCTGGCTTTGATGACTGCAAAGTCACCATGTTAACCACTAAAGAGTTTTTAGACTCCTCAAGCTAGATGAGAAAGGTGGGCCTATATTTTTATCGATGAAGCTTATGCTTGGAAGTTAATTAATTAATGCAAAAGGCTAATCCTAAAATGCAAGTGCAAAGAGTGAGTGCTCTTAAGGTGAGATCATTTGATTACTTAAGTACCCAATTTACAATGATCTTTAACAACGAAATACTTAAACAACAAACAACATCAACCACAAGAGGAAAAGTGCTCAAACTTAATGGTGCCAAAAACCGTGACAAGTAATATCAATAGCCAATTACTTAAAAGAAGTGGAGCAGAAGAAAAGAAGTCCAAGAAAAGAGGAAGTAAGAGATCTCTACTATGCTGAGATAGTCTCCCTCACAAAAGGTCTTGCCATAGCTCCTAAATCTTTTATAAAATATGGCTATAATAAATAATAAGATGCATCATGGCATCATGAAAGCATTAGAAACAAGAGCTCGTAACATCACCATAGGGAATCATGAAGGACAAACAAAACAAAATCCATGGCAATCAAATATGAAGGATATAGCTCTTGGGAACCTCATTGCAAACTTAAGGAAAGGAAGAAGTCATCTACGACAAGGCTCATCATACATCAAGTCAAAAAAGAAACATCTATTGGATAGGGATATACAAGATCCTCAAGATTCTCTGATGGAATCCTCATCGGAGGGTTCACCAATTTGGAGAAGAAGCAAGTGTTTCATCAGGAATGTGGAGTGCATGGGATGATGGTATGATGACATAAGAGATGTAGTAGATAAAGGGGTTGAAGATCTTTTCAATCAAGGAAGCTGCTGAAAGAAGCCTAGATGACCTAAAGATAAATGAGGTATGTATGCTTGTATTTAATATTAGAATGTCATGTTGTATGGTTGCAGGTAACATGGATCACTACTTCTATCTTGAGAAGCATAATCAAGGGAAAAGGATCTCCTCCCTTGAAAGGATGCAGGAAGGCATAAGTCACACTAGATGAAATCAACATAATATGTCCTCATATGAAGTATGAGGTGGTTGACTACAATTAAGGAACTCCGATTGGAAGCTCCTGTGAATGAAATGTGTGAAGAAAGGAAGGAAGAGATCGTGAGATATGCAACCATGATAAAGGAAATCAACATCCAAAAGACCAAGAAGATTTGACTATGAAATCTCCTAGAAAGATATGAAGACTCTGATGGAAGTCTGAAAAAATGGAGTCCCTTGACAATGGATATCTTTGGGAGATGTGTCAACATGTATGCAATATGCTGATACCTACAGGGAGATGTCATGATGAAAGACCATCACAAAGTTAATTTTGATTTAAGTGTTCATTCATATTTTTTTAACAAATATCTGGATGGGCTTATGCATGATTGCCAAAGGGAAGAACTGTGGATGACTTCCAAAAGGACCATAGAAGGATGTAAGATCCTTCCGAAAATATGGCATGAATAAAGCAACATGACATGAAGCAAGGCCAGATGAAGATTGATGGATCACTTTTTGATGAAAGGAATGATGACATGACTGACTCGTGGATGCAAGTGATGGATGGTCTGTGCCCTATGTAGAAGCCACAAAAGATGAAGACTCCTGGACAAAGAAAATTCATGACATTGAAGGAAGGAGCTCCTCAAGCAACTGGTCGAGGAACTGCTATAGGTCCCTAATTAAGAGGGAGCCTGAAAGCAAGTTTCTTACTTGGAAGAAACTTGGAAATTCTTAAGCCAAGAGGGAGCTTAGGTACATTCCTTCCATAGGAATGAGTACATTCCGTCATTGGAATTGATATGTCCTTCCTAATTGAGAAGGAGAGATAGACACATCATTCTGGTCTTCACTTGGGAAGACAGAATGGAGGATTGGGTAATCATTTGGCATCTGATACTCTTTGAGGATGAGATCGGGCATCCAAGATAAGAGTAGTCGTAGACTGATATTCTTTGAGGACTGACTATCCAAGATAAGAATAGTCCAAAGAAGGTCATACTTTGTGAACACCCGGGTGGAGTATGTACCTTGAGAGACGATGATTTTGGTGTCTATGAATCATTGGTCTCGCCAACATTGTGCTCTGATCATGTGGATTGAACTATTAGTCAAGGCCTTGCTATGTGGCAATGCTGGTTGATATGATGCTAGACAGATGGGTTACCAATCCGATTTATCTTATGAGCAATTCTTTAGATTGAGAATGACCAAGTACCATTATGAATACCTCCCTAGTTAAGAAGGAGTGTTGAAAAGTGTAACTAGGTTCGGTCTTCATAATGACATGTAATTGTGACTTTTGTAAATGATGCAATTAAGAAAATAAAATTATTTTTGTAAGCCTTGCTTCACGGGTTTCATGAGCAAGTGACTTTATTTTAGATGGCTCCCATTGGGAGCCTTAGGATTGGTCATTAAAAGTCAAAGAGTCTATGTCATGTATGAAGAACCCTTCTTGGATACATAACAATGTATATGAGTCTATAAAGTGTCTAGATAGCCCTCCAACGACAAGCTCTAATCCACCTCTTGATGTCGGCCTTAATATGCATGAGAATCTCATGTCAGTTCAACTTATTTGGAGACACTTCTATTCGTAAGTACATGTCGGCTCAATAGGTCAGATATACCACTATAAATAAGAACCTCGGCCCAGTTCACAAACACACAAAATTCATATATCTTCTCTGAGTTTTTCAGTAATAAAGAATAGTGAACATAAGTCAGATTCTCTGCGTTTTTTGGATGGTAGCCACCAAAGACAATTTAGATATTTTTCATGAAGAGAACAGTGATGAATTTAGATGTCTAGCACAATCACCCAACAACTCAGATCTTTGTTTTGGTGTATGGTTACAATCAAGTGAATTCGGGTATCATTATAGTGAAAAAGGAATTTGGATCCTTCTATAGACTAAGCACAGTGAAAAAGAAGATTGCAGAGATGCGAAGATCAGTTAGATGCCATGAAAAGCCACAATTCAGTGATTAGATGGTACCCAAATTTAAGGTCTTGGTGCCACCTAAAGGAAGAGACAACAAAGACATCTTCTAGGCTAACCATAGTAAGGAAGTTTGGATCAGAGATACAAAGACAAGTTCAAGGGTCTCCCTATCATAGATACCGTCTTGAAGATATAACAGTGTGGTACACCATAGTTTCTTGATGATGACAGTAAGAAGGTCTCACGAGAAGAGATCTAGATGAGATCTCAGTGATGTCAAGAGGAAGAGGACTCAAGAGAAGATAAGACAGTCAAGAGGACTTGTGGCTTGGTCTTGGAGTGGCTAATAGGTCAAGGGTCTTGGTCTTGGTATTCGTCAATTGGAATCTCTATAAGAAGAATTTGTGTGGGTTTTCCCCTCAAGATGGAGAGGTTTTGGCCTTGGCTCATAGCCTACATGCTGCGTCTCTTGTCTATTTTGTTTATGGATTGGTTACTGTTTGATGAAGAAGAACATTAATAATCTAACATGAAGAAGATCCTAATCTAAACAAGTAAAAAGCATTCACAAGAAGTCACTAATAGAAGAGAAATCACCTAATGCTAATGCCCTAGATTTCTCAACAAAATGTTGTGATGGACTATTTGATGACATGTTGGATTTGATATGAAGATTGTCAGAAACCCAGGAAGGTCGAAGCTCATTATGATGTGATGCAAATAGGAGCCGACAAGCTACAATGGATCTCCATAAGATGAACAAGTAGCCGCTGCATTGATGAAGTTCCTTTTCATGGAAAAGGATGAGCATTATTAAGACAAGCTCAGGCTTGTGGATATCTCCTCCCTGGTTGAGAGGGAGTGAGGGTGGACACTGTGTTCTCCATGTGTCACATACTATGACTAGGACTAACTGTCGTAAGCCTAGTACATGAACATTGGTAGGGAGAATGTTGGATTGGATAATCATTATGGACATACATTCTTGGGTCATGCATTGTGGTTGACTATGATTAACATCCTAAGTTGGATACATAGACTTGTCAAAGAATGGTCTGGAGGATGTACTTCTCCTTGGATTAGGAAATGGTCCTGTGAGGTCATACCTTGGGAACACTCGGACGGGGTATGTGCCTTGAGAGGCGATGGTGTCCAAATTTATGCCTCCCAACATTATGGTCCGATCCAGTGGAGAGATAAAGCATACTTGTTAAGGCCTTGGTATTTTGACAATGCTGGTTATGATGATGTAAATCATCATTGATGCTTATCAATCCAGATCCTTTTTTATATGTATATTTCAACTTGAGATTGTCTTGTTGAGTCATTATGAGCACCTCCTTAGTTATGAGGGAGTGTTAAAGTTGTAACTAGTGTCGATCTTCATAATGTAATCATTAATGTATTTATTATATTCATTATTATTTCTTTTTTGGTCAAACCATGTTCTTCATGCTTATATAGTCAAGAGAGTAAATTTTTTTTATTATGAGTCAAAAAGAAAATGTATTTGAGTCTAATCCCATTTGGACTTTTGTAAGAAAAGAAATTTGATTTTTATGTTGAGTCAAAGAGTCCACAAAATGTCAAGTTGGCCTGGGCCTCCAAGGGCCACCTATTTAACCTCCTGGACAACTATATATAAGAGGACAGTTTGATCTACTTGGGACATCAATTCAATCACACAGAAAGATAAACATTTGAACCATGCAAATAAGAAAAAGGAGCAGAAGTCAAGGGAGAGAGAAAGTCTAGAAGAATATCCAATTTTTTTGATGTGGGCAACTCGCATGTGAGGACAAAACTTTGTTTTTCTGTGCTATTGCAGGCCCAAAATTTTAGGGAGTTGAATAGTTTGACCATCGCTAACTTTGACTTTGGAGGCGATTTGATGGAGGGTTGGAATTGACATTTTGGTATCAGTTTTAGATGTTGGTCTTGGTCTTGGAAATCTCATTTTGATCTGATTCTATAAGAGAAGGATTGTTGGGTTTTCCCCCTTGTGGGGTTTTGCCCTGGCTTGGAGCCTAATTTTTGCGTCTCTTGTCTCTTTAATTTCGTGGAAGTTTGAATGTTTTTTATAATTGCTTGATGAAGAAGGCATAATAAATAATAAAGAAGAAATCCTAACATTCACAAGTAATTATCAAGTAGAGAAATCAAGCCTAATTCCACTACATATCGTTTCTCAACAAACGGGATCCCGCTACCAAAATTGGGGTCTCCCAAGGGAACAAAACTAAAGTCAAAATCCTTCCTTCTTCTAAGTGACGCAATAATCCATGCCCAAGATGTCCAAGGAAAACAAGCATAAGCATGTGATAGCATAATGAAAAACATTCTTTTATGATTGGATTGCCCACCTTCAAACGTATGCTCTTGACAAATGGGCGAGGGGACATATGACTAGTTCAGGGCCCAGGGAGCGGAGATCCAATGGCACAATACATTGGCTACATCATTGGCTGTCAGGGGTTGTTGGCTGCTATCTGAAGAGATGTCTAAGAGAAAAATTCTCCTATGCGGTCACCGTCTTTTGAGGGGTAACAAATCCCACAATGTATAGGCGGCTGGTAGGTTCCTTGATGTATCTGGTAAACACTAGGCTAGATATATATTTTGCTGTGAACACACTTTTCCAGTTCATGGTGGAGCCAGGATAGGTTCATTGGGTGGCAACGAAGCATGTGCTTAGATACCGAGTTACAATAGATTTTGATGTGTTAGAGTTGAAGGAGTGGAGTTGTAGGGGTACACAAATTCTGATTGGATAGGGAGTGTAGTGGACAAAAAGTCCACATCTGGATGTTGTTTCATCTTGGGATCAACCATGATCTCACGTTTTAGCAGGAAGCCACAGTCAATGGCACTCAATTTAGTAGAGGCAGAGTACATGGCAACAAGTATGGTGAGTTGTGAGGAAGTGTGGCTTTGCAAAATGCTTTAAAGATTATTTGATCCATAGATGGGGCTAATGGTGATACACTGTGATAATTAGAGTTACATTAAGCTCTCTGAGAATCCCATGTTTCATGATTGGTCCAAGCATAACAAGATCATATATCACTTCATTATAGACAGGGTC